>JARJCX010000186.1:0-298296 GCA_029282285.1 Mycena rebaudengoi | reverse complement strand
GTGAATCGTGAAGTGAATACGCACCAGGCATCGGAGGTTTGGTCAAATGATGTCAGGATTCGGCATGGGCTCACCCATTTGTCTATAAAATTGTGTCAGTGAGCCATTGGAGAGTAACTGGAAAGTAGAAACCGTTGAAACCATTCAGCGAGGTTCACTTGTCGAAATGATGTGAGCATGTGGGGAGAAAGTAAAGGGGAGACAGGGTCGAAGGGTTATCAAATGCTGGATATAAATGAAGAAGCTGCGGCCGGATCTTGAACAGCATTTCTGCAGCTCAGCGCGCAGATCCAGCCGACTTGGGACAATATGGCAGTGCAAAAGAAGTCTGAGTGAAAATACGCAGGCAGCGCAGCCGCCGCAGCGCCTAGTTTAACACGAGGCACCACAATTTCGGGGAGATGGGGATAGATATTAATCAATAGATTCATTTTAGCTAGATCAAGGCCCAAAATAGCAGGAGAAGCTGTAGAGATTCAGATACGGACAGAGGACGAGCAGAGAAAAAGTAAAGGAGAAAGACATATGGGGAAAAGCCCAAACATGTACAAACGAATTCGAGAGATTTCGTTAAGAGAACGGATAATCAAGATTGCATCGACAATGAAGAAAGTATTGTATAACTGGAGTAGATGCGGCAGATCAGGGGAGCCTTGTGCCTGTGCCTTGTTCGCCTTGATGGCGATTCTAACGAGAAAGACGGAAACGATAACATCGCATGTTCCGATGAAGAACATAATCGACGAGGTAACGAGAAAAAACCGGTGTCCCGCGGGTTGTGACTGATGACAGTATACATGGAGAATGTGAATAGGACAATGTATAGTGCTGAGAATTTCCGTGACGTTGATTGATAGCTTAACTCGGGAGGACGATAACCACATACCATATAATAATAACATGCTCTGACATCGACATCGAATGTCAGGTACTTTATCCTGCTCCCAGATACACGCTAACTTACGAAGGTAGCCGAGACCCTGATACAACATTTGATTCCATTCGCCTGGAATTCTGAAGAATTCAACTTGACGCAATCCATGGTGGGGCGTGAAAGGAGGGTAAGACATTCATTCCATGAGCCAGCACATCCCTATATCTCGCCCCACTTCCCACCCACGAGAACTATTTACTCACCGTGACAACATGCCGACCCGCCGATGCGATAGTCCATCATGTAACGAATGATCGACGTTGGAGCCATCTCACTGATCAAGACCAAAGGACCTGTGAAGCACAGCAATGCAATTTAGTTCGCATGAGAGCTTCAAGCTACCATCACAAGTTCGATTCAACTGCTAAGCGTGAGAGACTACGCGTAGACGGGACGCGAGTCAGTGAATAGGGCATTCCCATGGTCGCCAGGAATGCAGATGGTGCTAAGTTCCGTAGGGGAAGGGGGGCCACGGTCGGTTGTCAGGTGTCTTGCCCGGAGCTTGTACCACCGTTTGTTAATCTCCCTGGTCAGACCAAATATCAAGATTAGGTTTTGTTAACTATTTGGAGTGGGAAAAACTAACCCGGGTGGAGAAGTCGACGGCTAAGCGTGAGGGACTAGGCGTAGACGGGACGCGAGTCAGTGAATAGGGCATTCCTATGGTCGCCGGGAATGCAGGAGCAAATTATTTTAAACAGTGGGCGGTGATGATCTCTAAAATTATCGAGATGAACGGAACGGAATGGAAAAGTAGCTACATGCAAAAATGGCGCTAAGTTCCGTAGGGGAGGGGGGCCACGGTCGGGTTGTCAGGCTTCTTCCCTGGAGCTTGTACCACCGTTTGTTAATCTCCCTAGTCAGACCAAATATCAAGATTAGGTTTTGTTAACTATTTGGAGTAGGAAAACTAACCCGAGTGAAGAGGTCGGACAGCGCAAAAAATGACACCAGGGCTGATGAATCACAGTACATTGCAGGCAATCCTCTGCCAGCTAGCGAACCCCAGCAACCCCAATCCCGCACAGGCCCATGCAGGCTTGTGTCAGCGGGCTAGGCGCCAGCGCTAGTGGACAAATCCTCAAAAGGCGTACACTGACAATCATCAAGGTGGGTCTAAAATGGCCACATTTAAGTGATCCCCCGTTTCAGATCCTGGACTCCAAAGTGTTCTTAATATCCAGAGATAGTCAAGATCCATAAGGCTGGCTGTTTTATACTCGAAGCGCATGCTGTGTTCTCTTGTTTCTTCCTCCCATCAGTTCAAAAGCAATCTTGCTGTTAGCACTCAGTATGTGCATTTCTCGCAGCGGTAGGAACTGGTGGGTCTGATCGTTGCTACCAGCTTTCTCCAGTTTCTGCTTCAATATTCCAGTCTCGGTGCGCCACACAAAAATGGGAGATTTAATGTCGTTTATGTCTTCTGCAGCGCTGCTCTACTACGACTTCGCTTTGACCCTCCCCAAGGAGGTGCGGTACATCTGGAGCCAGAAATTCCGCCTTTCGACAGCGCTCTACATCTGCTGTCGGGATGCGCTGGTCGCCAATGTGCTATATTTGCTCGCCATCGCCCACAAACTTGGTGCCACGGTACAGTGTACACTATTTTTCTTCGTCTCCGATTTTCAGACAATGTGCAGTCTGTGTCACCCCATGCTAGCGGTTCCCGTTCGCAACTCATCTCATTCATTGGCAGATGCGATTTCTGGTACAAGATGATTGGCACTCTAGGCATTTTCGGGCGCGCCGCTGTCATCGGTCCGAGTTTCCTTCCAAAGAAAACAGCCATCAAGGGGGTCCAAGGATAAGAACCAATCATATCACCTTGGGGTATAACGGGGTCAGCCCCAACTCCAGTCCAACCGGGACTCAAGTCCGGGAAAGACCCAACCTGAACTCAAGTTCAAGCAAGACTCAAGTTCTGACGGCAGATATGAATGAGATTAGTTCGTATGAAATAAAGTCAATAGGTAACTCAAGTTTTGGGTTGAACTTCAGTTCACCGTCGTTCTTGACTTCAGTTCCGGAAGTGGCACGAGTCCCTGAATGGTAAATTAATTAATATGCCGAAATAAAGAATCCAAGGCAGGGAATCACCTTTGGCATGGAGAGGCACCATAGGCCTCTTGGGTCGCATAGTTACTGCCTCATTTGGAACAGAGCGGGTGGCATACAAAAATTACGAGTACTTATGTAATAAGGATCGTCCCTTTCAAAACTCAGATCACCCTTTTTCTCAGTTTTTGAGACTAGTGACGCTGATCGTTGAGGGGCTTTTTAGTGGCTGTGTTGTGATACATTGATGGCAGTGCTTAAATTCGATTCAAATATTTGTAGTCTTTTTAGTGGCTGTAATGTTTCCTAATGTTATTTTCCATCAAAACGGGATTTTTCACCGAGTAAAAAAACTTTTTGTTCTTTGCTCCTGTTACGTCTGAGGGGCTCCCTGCCAAAATTCGCGGACAAGATGTGCCGATATCTCAGCATCAGCTGCATGTAAACCCGGTCCCGGTTTACGGACCGATCCGACGCTTACGTAGTCAGTTGTTTCCTTGTCGTCTACCGTGTACTTGCTCCCCGCTCGTCCTCTCGAATCCATAGCGTGGTCCTGTCGACTTCCTGTGTGATTCTCAGCCTTAGTGTTTCCTGTCTGGCCAACAGGTTCTCACTTTTTTTTCGACTACCACCACGTACTACTACTCTTCTCGCCACCGACCTGGCTCACGAATCTTCTCGCTGTGCGACTTCGCGCGCTTCTATCGCCACGGCTGGTCTCTCTCTGCACCCACCATTGCCCCCTTCTTCGCGTCGCCAACGTACGCAGTCATCGGACACCGCCAGCGTTGCCACGTCATCACCGCCCAGCCCCGAATCTTCACTCTCGCCTCTCTCCGACGACTCGCCCGTTGACCCACCTCCCCACTTAGCACCTCGTCCACAGCCTTGCTCTCGCTCGTCGTCTATGTCGAAACTTGAGTTCCCTAAGCTCACCGAGGAACTGACTCCAGCATCGGTCAACGGCTGGCTTGGTCGCTGCGAGGACACGCTCGAGGCCTGGCAGGCTCAGAATCCGGACAAGTCGATGGCCTCGAAGACGGTTATCACGCTTGTCGGACTGAAAATGGAGGAGCCGGCTGCAGCGACCTGGTGGAACGAAAACCGAGCAGATCTGAAGAAACTCGCGACGTGGGAGGAATTTTCACAGAAGTTCAAGGAGCGTTTTGTGCCTTCGGACTGGCGCATGACTGCGCTTGCTGCGTTTTATAGCATCCATCAAAGCACGCTCCCCTTCCCCGAATTTGCTAAACAGCTCCAACGCGCCCGAAATACCCTTTCCACTGCCGGCGCCGGCTACACGATCAATGATTCTATTCTCAAGAACCATCTTCTTTTCCATTCCCATCCGGTTCTTCGTCTCCGTGTCTGTGGCCAACAAAACTTTGTGTACGCTAACATGAAGGTCGATGGGCTGATCGCCAACATGAGCGCGATATGGAATAGCCTCATCGCCGAGAAGGTCATCCGGCTTTCCCCTTCCACTGCTCTCCCCCACCCCTCACCATTTCTGCTATGCCCCCTGCATCGTCATCTTCCCTCCCCACACCCACTTCGGCACCCTCTTCTTCGTCCGGCTCCTCGCGCCCTCCCCTGACGTATGCCGAGAAAGAGGTGCTCAAGGCTGCGAATGGCTGTTATCATTGCCGCAAGACACCGCAATCGCCGGGGTGGATCAAGCACCGGAGCGACAACTGTCCTGGTGACTCCACACTTGGTATTCCACCACGCTCCGCCCCTGCCGTTGTCGCTTCTGTTGGCCCTGTTGGTTTTTCGTCCATATACGAGGAAGGGTATGCACCTGTCGCTGCTGTGATACCCGCTTTCAGCGATGACGACGACGATGACAATCTTTCTGTCGGCACAGACGATAGTGACCTCGCCTCACGAGACTACTGATATATGTACTACCCTCTCGATCTTTCTTTCCTTCTGGCCACCCTCCTCATTGCCGCCTCCTGGTTTACTTGTTCCCCATGGCGCACCCGTACCCCACTTGTTCATCTTGGTGTGTTCACTCTCCATCGGAGCTGGTGATGCTGGTATTTTCCCCCTTTCCTTTTTCACATATTCTTGGACAACATACATACAGTGTTTTGAAGACGGGGAGGGTGTAAACCCGGTCCCGTTTACGGACCGATCCGACGCTTACGTAGTCAGTTGTTTCCTTGTCGTCTACCGTGTACTTGCTCCCCGCTCGTCCTCTCGAATCCATAGCGTGGTCCTGTCGACTTCCTGTGTGATTCTCAGCCTTAGTGTTTCCTGTCTGGCCGACAGGTTCTCACTGCATATCACATTTCAGAATATGGGATCAATCCGTAGCTGAAGTTCATAGGTCCCCTTCTGTTCCAACAATATTGTAAGACATTAAGAACTGACCAGAATGTGGACTGGTCTTACAAAAGGGGCTTCTCCTCGGAATTCGCGGAATGTTCCGTATGTCGGGGATTTTCGGATCTATTTGTTCTGAGGGGTTGAACTTGTTCCATTAGTAGCATAGGCCTAGTCTATGTATTCATGGTCACGTAGTAGCTTAAGCATTGAGTGACACTTAGTCTATTTACTTATTGGTGGCGCGACCCAAAAGGGTTATAGGAGGGAGATCACGTGTGGTAGCTCACCCTTTATTGCCCTCCGTTGCAAACAGGGCCACATAATGGGTATCTTCCCTGTCGTTCGGGTGCGGAACTAGTTGCTCTCAGGTGTGGGGATTGTTATTCTCAGGCTGCCTATTCCTTCACCCAACCTTCATGTATGAATGCAAACTCTTAAACTTTCTGCCACTGCCCGCTAATTATTCAAGCTCGAATTCGGGCGTCGATTCGGGCGCTGATTCTGAAATTGATTTTGGCGCCAGAATCGACGTTCTCGCGAATTGAACACGATTCACTGTGAATCAATTTTCCTCCTCTGGAGGACACTGATTCTGGTTGATTCTCGATTCTGCGGATTCTAGAGCCGCGATTGTCGGACAAAATCAACCCCAGAATCGGCCCCAGAATCGAGACCAGAATCAAGCCAGAATCGGCCCCCAGAGACCGCTTTGACATCCCCTATTATTATGCTGTAGCTTGAGCAAAACTAAAATGACATTTGAGAAGCATATAGAAATAAAAACAAAAGTAGTTAAATAATTGCCTATTCGGATACTTGTTCGGTGTTTTTTACAAAGTAAAAAATTGGCTTCTTATAACTGTCTTGGTCCTCCTGTCGGTTCCGTCCGCGGAGACCTGCCTCCGTTTAGTGCTGTCCGCAGGCTTTATGCGACCCATCTGCATGCTCATAGCCGCCATTTTCTCAGCCACTCGAGCATCCTGTGATCGATTACTTAGCACGCATTACAATTTGATATTGAATTTGTAACCTGGCGTTCCAAGTACCATCCAGAAGACCAGAGAGTTCATCACCAAACGGAAAAGCTCATTATTGTCTCTGTTACCCTTGAATGCCACTATCAAGAAACCAATTTCGACGATATGGCCCGCCCTGAGACCTGAAACCCGACGGATTATTGCTCATCAATCTGTTGACCGTTAGTTCGTATACAATACTGGTTATACAATAAAGTAAAACTCACTTGTCTCCCTCCTATTGTTCTGCCTCCGAAGTTCTTGGATGCGAAGATGGGAACATTCAACCTAGGGGGGAATCTACGGGTTGATCAAGGTCCCAGATTCTTTGTTGCTGAACACACCATTAAACTTAAGGGAGTGAGCATGAGTGTTCATACTGAATGCTTGATTAAAAGACTCTATGGTGATAAATATTTATCCACAGACACTGTCTGTAGAATTTTAAAGTAGGCCAGATTCATTGAAACTCTAGTTGAATATGACTGTGATAATGTATTTATCCAGACATTGCCAAAATATAGTTATTACTCAGCCATCTGGTCGGATTTTGTCAACCTTCCTGCATAGTATTATTCATTTCAATGTCCTGTATGTGTTCAAAGTATAGCTGGGTGACCTGCATGCTAATTGAGGAAGCAACAAATATTCTAAACGGTGATCACCCCAGAGTTAAACCACCACTTATGTCGAGGTGGAAAAAAAAGTACGAGGTCATGCCGGGCGCAGCCATGGCCCTTTACCCCAAGTCAAGATGGGCTTCGGGAGGCAGAACCTGGTGAGTAGGAGTAAGCATCTGGCAGACAGCAGTACAACTGAGTTGGGCTTACCTTGCGAGGGACATGTTTGCTTGAAGTGGCGAAGAGAGGAGTGGAAGTTCGAGACAAGGCGAAGTGATGTGCTGTGGTCCGTTTGGTTCCAGATCAGAATCGGCATTGGTAACATCACATGTCACGCTGTCTCTTTGTCTCTCTTCTCGCCACCACAACCACCGCCCACCACCATCCAGTAACCACGAGCACGCGGGACATCTACGAACCAGACTAGCTATTGAGCTCTCAAGCCTAACTTCAGGTTCCTCCCGGGCACGGCATTCGCCACGAAACTCGTGCCACCCAAGTGCCACCAGTGCCACCCGCTCAGTGGCATACATTCGGAGAGAGAGAGAGAGACGGGCAGCTAGTAAACTAAGCATGTGCGTGATGCATAGCTTGACCTCTGAGTTTCTTAGCTAACTTGGTCCTTTGCTCCCCTGGGCTGCCACATGTTGAGCGATGCACGCGCGGTGCGTGTCCATCATTATCTTTCCACACTATCCCTTCTGCACTTTCTTTTCGCATTCTTCGCCCCCCCCCTGTGTCTCGTTCCCCTCCACCATCCCAATTATACAGACCCAGTAATGTGTCGTTCAACTCAAGTTCTCACAGAACTTGAGTTGTTTGTCCTGTTCCGCAGAACTTTAGTCGCCGAAGGGACTCCAGTTCCGCAGAACTGAAGCTGCATGTAGAGGACTTAAGTTTTTGAGCCAAGATCATTTCATTTACCTACCGCCCATTAATCAATAGAATTTCAGTTTTGATTCAGACTTGAGTCGCGCTGCAACTTAAGTTTTAATGGGCAGGAGAGCGGGGGCCAAGAAGCTGCGGCACCTTGGTGGACTCCAGCTTAAGTTTGACCCGAACTCAAGTTCCACCCCCCGGTAAAATAGATCAAAACTTGAGATCAGCTTGTCTGATTTCATGACTGGATTTATCGCAGGAGGCTGTAGTTTGGAAAAAAGTGTTGTGCAGTGATCGGGTAATATAACTCACTTATGGAAGATGACATTGAATGCACATCAAACTTAAAAGAACTGGCGGGCTGTGGGTGGGATGCTGCGGGATGCAACACCAGAAAAGAGTGTAGCAGACATTGGACATTAGTTTCATGCCGCTATGTGCTTGTAGACAGCCTCAGGTTCCTGTTAATGTATTGTGGCGGATTTTTTTGTGAACGTAGTTCGTCTTTAAAAGGAATTTTGATGGCACGTGATGGCTCTGCTAGCGGGGGGCCTGGGACCCCCCGAAAAAATATATATGTAGGTGATATATATTTTTCGCATTTTTGGGCCCCATTGACCATGTCCTTTTACAGCGGTGTTCGCTATGAGGATCTATGCCATTTTTGGAAGGAACACATGGGTCCTGTCGTACATGGGCGTCCTGGGCCTTACTTGCATTGCGGTGGACATTCACTGCGTTCCGAGGCGATGTCAGGAAGTGCTCGCCACATATTTTCGGTATCTGGTTACAGACTGGCGACGAGTCTAGACATGTTGCACACTATTCAATTCGACAGTTACGGTGGTGTTGGCGAAGGAGGAATTTTGGCAGATGTCATCTAGCTTTTTTCGCTGACCCTTGATCTCCATGCCACATATCTGGGCCCTAGGACACACATCCATGTACCCACATCTTCATTCTGGTAGCCTACGAAGTTTCAGACAGCACATCTTTGAACCTGGATGCCCCTGACATGCCACCGATGTATTCCCTGTCAAGGAGACTATTTTTTGGAAGCGGATGCCTCTTGCATGTCGCAAGTGTGCGTACTGGGACACAGATAAAGTATAAATGGACGCGGAAATGCCTTGAAAATCCGCACCCAGCCTCCGCTCCTCAATGGTGAACCTCACCCTTATCCACAATATCACCGCTGCTGCGACCGCAGCAACCATGGTGGGGATCTGGGACTTTAACAAGAAGAATGCATTTAATCTCGTGAATTCCGCGTGCAACGACTACACCCCCGTCAACATCCGCCTGGCTAATTTCGAGCCCATAAATCAGGCATGTGTCCACACACCGTATCTTCCGGGTCCTAACCAATCCAATGAATAGTGGGTCTTAGCCGGCGGACCCTTCACCTTCCAGTTCATCACCCGATGTGGCACATTCCTCACATACCCGAATCAAATTTGGCCGCTGGCTGTGGCAAACCAAGCCACGACGCGGCCCACTGCGAGCGCTACTACCTCGTGGATGGTCTCCCTTGTTGACCCTGCGACCTCCACCGGGCCGTGGAAGTGCGATATCCCTGTCGCCGACTATTCTCTGTACTCACATGGAGGATCATAGCATTCTCGAGCCTACGAGCGGGGCTGCGCTTACTGCGTGGAGCCAAGACCCCGCTCAGGTGGTAAATTCCGGCGCCCCGGTACGTCCCTCATCGCGCTTCTGGTTCGGGAGAGCTAACGGCTGGACAGATCACTCTAGAGGTCGCGAATCCCAAGGACACCCGCCAACAGTTCTGGTTCACTTCTTCTGGTATACCGAGTTCATCATTCCATGTTGCCGAGCTTGATTTTTTCGTTTTTTTTAGGGTGAATGTCGAGTACACTCGACTAAGGGTGATTCAACTCATCAAAGAGATGATAATATCAGCGCTTGAACTTGTGGACAGTCGGCACTGTTGATATATGCACGACTGTATTTAACACAGGGTGATTCAACTCATCATCATAATCATGGAGATAATAGTATTACATGTATTTCATGAGGCTGTGAACAGTTGGCAGACTCAGCAGTGTTGATGTATTGCGCAACTTCGGAAAATGGCCGGTATACCTACGCCGCCTGTATGAGTTATATGCCCGGACTATGAAGAGACGCC
Source organism: Mycena rebaudengoi (assembly GCA_029282285.1). Classification (NCBI taxonomy): domain Eukaryota; kingdom Fungi; phylum Basidiomycota; class Agaricomycetes; order Agaricales; family Mycenaceae; genus Mycena; species Mycena rebaudengoi. The sequence goes on along the minus strand of JARJCX010000186.1, from coordinate 288,306 downwards.
AGTGGACGCCGGACCCCGGTATCCATCGGTGGCTGACGGGATCAGTTGATAGGGAGATGCTGATGAGAGAAAGATTAGATAGTGTCATCCACTGCTTTCTGATGATTACCGATGATAGCCGGCAATCTTTCCTAGCCCGTTTATTTGATATAGGGGTCTCCGCTGAAGCGGTTGTCTTCCACTGGAATCCACCAGACCTCAATGGCAAAGTAAATCCACTAAGAATTGTGGGATCAGGTTAAGAGTATGGATTGATAGGTAGCAGGTATACTAAATATCAACCGAGGTGCCCAATAAATATTTTCTAAAAGATTTCCATTAGGCTCGCCGGAAGCCAGTGGATTCTGTTTAAAAGCCGCTGGAATCCATTAGATGATGTGTTATTTACTGCTGGATTTCGGTGGAATGAGAGCAAAATTCAGTGCGCTTACAATGGCTGGCAGTAACCTCCACTGGATTTTGTATGAGCATCCGGTGGAATGGCCCGCCTCTCCAATGGAATCCACTAGATGATTGGATCTATACCATTGTATATCAATGGATTTCGTGGTGATTCCAGTGGAGCGCAGTGGATATTGAGGCAATGTATAACAGGATCCACCGGAATTTCGTGAGTGGGACACTGGATTTGAGTGGAAAATAGGTTGAACCGGTTGCGCAGCTGGCTGAATATTTCATAACACATCCTGTAGAAATTCTATCATGTACTGTGGAATCCAACGGGGAGATATCGAAATATAATCATATCTAACTATATTTGGGGTATACGATGGAATACATTGACTATCAGCAGAAAGAAGTTGAGGCCCATTGTACCTCAGTGGACGGACACCGAGTTCCAGTGGACGACATTTGAAGCTCCAGTGGAAGTCGGTGGCGTGGACCGGCTTTGCCGGTCCGCGCTTATTACACGCCTGTATGGCCGCGCGGGGAACCGTACCGCAAACACTGTGGGAAGGAACCTCACTCTACCTCTACACTATGGCAGTAATATCCACACCGATAACCGAGCTTTTCGGAATCAAGCATCCCGTCTTGCTTGCTGGAATGAATGTTGCAGGTGAGTTAATAGGCTTGTACATGGCGAGATTGATGGGAGGGCTAGCGGGACCCGAGCTCGCTGCCGCCGTTAGCAATGCAGGTGAGTCTCCAATTTTTGCTTGGGCGTGGCCGGTGTGCTTACTGTGGCCCAGGCGGCCTCGGGGTTATCGGTGGCTTGGGATATACACCCAAGTTCCTTCGTGAACAAGTAGGTCCCGCACACACACCGCTCCTTATGAGGGGCATTGATGTGCCCTGCACCAGATCCGAGCGGTCAAGGACGGCTTGGTTGACAAATCGCTGCCGTTCGGGGTCGACTTGTTGATTCCCCAGGTGGGCGGAAGTGCACGGAAGACGAATGTGAGTCTTATAGCATTGTATCAAAGCCTATTTTAACTCTGGCCAGTATGACTACACGAAGGGAAAGCTTGCAGAGCTTATTGAGGTTATCATCGAGGAAAAGACTTCTCTATTCGTGTGCGCGGTCGGTGTTCCGCCCAAGTCTGCTGTGGACAGGCTGCATGAAGCCCGGATCCCCGTTTGTAAATTTTATAATATTTGTTCTTTACTACAATTCATAACTTGTTAGATAATGAACATGGTCAGACACCCGAAGCACGTTGCGAAAGCACTTGCGGCCGGTGTCGACATCATCTGTGCCCAGGCAGGCGAAGGGGGAGGGCACACCGGCGATATTCCCGCAAGTATCCTCATCCCGGCTTGCGTTGACGCCGTCAGAGGCCACAAATCACCTTTGAATGGAAAGCCCGTGTACGTCATAGGTGCCAGCGCTGTGTACGATGGGCGAGGGCTAGTGGCGAACCTTATGTGGGGTGCTCAGGCTGTCTGTAAGTGCCTTATTTATCTTTTGTGTACCAAAAAACTCATAGTCCCTTGTACAGGGGTTTCGCGAGGTTCGTCGAAGCCACAGGCCGTTTCCTTTGACTGGGCTCTACTATACTTTTTCCTTACTTAATTATCTCTTTCTCTCCCGCACTATACTTTACTTACTATACCTAATACTCTGTGCCACCCTTTTACGATATTACCCCGTTCCACGGACCGCCCACATACCACCCATAGCCACCTACACTATCTGTACGTACTCCTCCCTTTTCACATTTTTCCACTTAGCTTACAATCATCTCTCTCATTCCCATTTAGATTATAAAACACTGTACGAAAACACCCCACACAACGATACCTTACATACCACACTCGGACTGCTGTCGTAGCCTACCCCGGCCGTATACAGTAACATACATGAAAATCAAATCAAATCAAAATCAAAAGGGGTTGGAACTGTGTTTACCTTCAGTTTCCTACAAACTCGCCGTTCATGATACCTTGCAGCGTTTTGTTGCCGCCATCGAAGCCGGTGCAACACCCAAGCACAAAGAGCTGATCGTTAGCGCCAGTTTCAAAGATGCTGTCACGATTTTGATTTATACGGGGAGGCCGGCTCGAGTGAGACACACAGATGCGTCGAGAATTGGTATCATTCATCCATCCGTTGCAGAACATTCTACTAGTTTGCCGCCTCGTTTGGAGGGTCAAAACGGATGAACATAGCCACCGTTTTGACCCTCTAGACCTGGCGGCAAACTAGTAGGAACCTCACAGCCGTTCACCAAGGCCTCGTGGATAAGGTTTTTGAATGCAGCCTCGTATTATCAACCCCTTACTAGCTCAATCCACCTTCTCTAGGTATCGCGTTCCGACCTCAGCTGGCAAGTGCACATACACTGGCCCGTGTCTCACGTGATCAAGCAAGGAGGTTGGCGTCCAGCATACCTGAGGTGCGTCGCCTGTTTTGGCGTGATCGGTTGCGCAAATTCAGTGTGCTTGTCCTCATCCCAGTCTCGACCTCCGCCGAGTCGTTCAAAATTTTGTTGCAAACGAGGGAAACCGAGGCGATTTCCAACAAGAACTTCTCCTTCTCAGAACGGTTTCTATGATTTTCCGTTCAAAGTCCTCCATACCGCCGTGCTTCCAACGTGAATCGAGGATCTTGAGGTCTCCTCTGGACCACTCACAGATTAAAATCACATCGATAAAAAGCAAGTGTTTTGCGGTCGAGAACTCAACATTGTACCAGTGCAATTTGAGTCAGCCATCCGCTGGCTGCATTAGAGACATATGTATGTACGAAAATTCGTTACCGAAGGACCGCGAGACGCGAACTGGAACACGCCTAAGCGGTGGTACAGTTGGCAGCCACTGCCTTCTGGGCCTCAGATATCGCTTGTGTGATATTTTGGTTGCCCTGCATAAGTTTCACGGTCGTTTCTGCGTTCCGGATCTCTGCATTCTCTCCAAACGCACCCGCTGTGACGCTGTTGGACGTTCAATACACGTGGACAGACACAGACGTTTGGACAGGACGCACCCGGACATCGCACTCTGCGCGGACTGCAAGGCGCTGACGATGTCCGCCACCGAGGTGGTGCCGGACTCCGAGGCCCCTTCGTTGACGAAGCCTAGAACCAGCGGACCCACTAGGCTATCGGCGTGGAGTAGTGCGAGCTGCGCGTCGAGTAGCCCCGGCGCGCCAATCCCCAGGTCCCTGCTGGATGAGCATCAGTTTATCCGTGACCTCTCGCAGGAAGAAGGGTGGTACGTACTTAGGGTTGATGTCGCCAAGTGCATTGGTAGCAGCTAAGGTATTGGTCTGCACTGGGCTGACCAAGTTGAAGCATGCTTCATTGGAGAGGCCATCACCAGTTTCACCACGACGGCTGAGCGGCGCTGGATGAGATAGTTGAATATTGCATATAGGAGTGAGAGTAGCGAAGTCAGCATACCTGCCATGACCTCAAATGCAAGTATTACCGAAACAAGTGACAAGATGATGCGTGCCATGGGAAAAATGGGCGGATGGGAGGAGTGAGAAAGAGAATAAAAGTGCTTCAAGCGCAAGACACCAGGTCGAGAATTGTAATGTCGTATACCGGGAACAAGCACAGTATTTATACTGTGTGCAGTAGACCTAGCTTTGCTCCGGTGTAGCTTTGGAGTCTATAAAGATTTGTGACGCCCGAGATGCCCGATAGCACGTTGAACTTTGATGTCCGAGAAGCCCGAGATTCGGTGCAGGCATCGCTCTCTCCGGGAGTGGCGATGCAGGAATTCTCTCTGTCCAATAACCCGACCATTCACAGCCGCGCACGCGTATGGGACGACCGGCGCAATGTCCTGATACCAAGGGTGGGGACGAGTGACTCGGAGGTTTCGATTGCACTGTTTGAAATCCCAACTCGCACAAGTATCCCAAGGTCACCAAAGTATGGCACTATGATGTATCAAGACCGCCAATTAGAAATGTGTCGATGATACATAAAGACCAACACCGCTAATTAGCGATGTGTTTTGATACATCAAGCTAGAGGACCTCTCAATTCGGACGGCAACCATCAGGCCATTGATATCAGGTATCACCACTGGAGCACGACGAGCACAACTGTCCGGATTTGGAACACAACGATCATACAGTCGTCAATCGTCTGTAACGATGGCCGCAAAATATGCCTCAAAAAATATGAAATAAATTTGAGCCAGCTGGCACGCACGTAGGATACATGGTAAGTTGCAAGTAGATTAATATCTGTTACAGAACGGGTGGAATTTGAATTTTGGCACGAAAATGAGAAAAACTCGCCATCGGCGCTTGAGCAGGGGTGACTGGATTGGGGTCTGGATAGTGACTAAGCCTGATGTGCTAGATCGGGATTGTGAGAGGTCACCTATGAGGTTCGAGCGGGGAACGAGTGCAGGGACCGGCGCGGGGACAGGTTTACCGCCGGGGACAGCTGAAGACAGCGGACGCGGAGGTACTTTGGGGGTAGACGGATGTATCGAGTCTGTTGCAATGGCCGAGGCAATGGAATTGGAGACTTCTGCGGGGAGTGCCACTAGTGTATCGCTGTTTGACTATAAGGGACAGCTGTTGAGCGCGCAGTGGGGAAAGGCGCCGATGAAAAGCTGAATCGCATCAGAAGTTCGCGCCGCCGAGAACGTTCCAGAGCTGGCGAGAGAGAAGCGGCTGGAGATGGAGGAATATTAAAGGGCGAAAGAGGAATTGTCACAAGGTCACGCAGCCGTGACTCAGCGTACTGCAAGCAAAAGGCTCGTATATTCATGGGGCTATCTAGTGGCGGTCGCCGTCCATAGAAATATCCTCGTAGAGGACCAGCACGCAAAGGACAGCGCTAGACGGAAGATGGATGCGATTTAGGACCCTTGGGCTTGCCCGAATGCCGCATCCTCACTGGCGCTTCGCGAATGCGATAAAGCTCGTCAGCGCCGCACTGACTCGATGAGTGGGCCCGTATTCGGCCCGGCCCGCGGACAAGGCCCGAAAAAATACGTCGGTTTCGGCACAAGGCGAAGGCGCACGGACGGTACACGATCGCATGAGAAGACGCCGCAGCAAAACGAGCACCAGCAGAAGAATGCACTGTCCTGCAGCAGACGAGTACGCATCCACAGCCGCAACACCCATAGGACACCATCGAGAGGGCAAAGTCCGGCGACGCCACATGCTCACCCCCCCGTGGGTAGACCCTGCCCCCACGTACACCCGCGACCGGCGCGGCTCGCACCACCGTCGCAGCGCAAAGACAAGGGGCAGGCGCCGTCGCCATTGGATTGGTGAGCGACCGCGGGCAAAGCGGGGTAGAAGACGATACGGCGAGCACAGCGCGTTGGTGCGTGCGCCGGAGGCACGTGGTTGCGTGCTCGAGGAAAGCGCGGGCGGGCGCCGTGACAAGGGCGTGCGGAGGAAGTGTTGCGGAGGTTGGCGGCACGGAGGGCGGACGCGCGCGCGGGGCCGATTCTGGGTGCTGCGGGTGCGGAGGAGGCGATGCCACGTTGTCGACGCGAGCGTCCCTAGTGCGACGTCAACACGCTCAGCAGTCTACTAAAAAAAGAAGCCAGTGAGCTTAGTTAAGAGGGTCGATAGCCCCGGGAGACTCACTGGGAGAAGGTTAGGGCTAGCCTGCCGCCTCAGGCGGATGACGTCGTCTGCCCGCGCCCAAAAATCCGTGTGCCCCCACGCCCCGGCCACCCAGTCGCCCACCACGTCGGTCACCACCGCCACCACGAAGCGCACGTCATGCGTCGGGTACTGCGCTCCCCAGCCCGCGGTGCCCACATCTGACGGGCGTAACACGACGAGCGCCTGCATGCGCGTGTTTTCGCGGAGGAGCTCTTGCAGCTCGTGCGCGGGGACGGCGACGTACGCGTGGAGCGCCAGGTGCGTCAGGCACGGGAGCGCACGCAGGCTCGCCCAGGAGTCGTCGTCGAAGGCCGAGAGGCTGTAGTCCAGGAGCTGCAGGTGCGTGGTGCGCGCGAAGAGGGCGTGCGAGAAGCGGGGCGGCCCGGCGAAGAGGTTGACGGCCTGGATGCGCAGGCGCAGGGGGCACATGAGGGCGAGGTGCGGGAGGTACGACGAGTCGAGGACGCCGTGGACCGCAAGGCTCTGCACGGCGCTGCAGACGGCGAGGATCTTCGCGATGTCGGTGACTAGGGAGCGGAAGTCCAGCATGAGATGCCGGACGTGCGTGACAAACAACTCGTGCGCGTCCGTACGGTGATGGTTTGGACCGCGATACACGAGCACATGATACAAGAATGGCTTCAGCCTCGCGAACAGTCAGCCAAAAAGAAGTTAAAACACGTTTTTCAAGGTACCACGTATGAACTCGGTGCGCGACGAGCATCAGCCTCGAGATGTTCTTGTAGTCGAGAACCGCAGCGGCCTCGAATACCGCACGTTCCAGCTCTGCAGGGAGAACGACACCGCCGAGTTCCATGAGGTCCGTCAGTCACTGCCAAAGTCACATCACGCCTGATCCCAAACAGGTTTTGAAACTCCGCCCATCTCCGACCTACGACTTCGTTGCCATGCGGGCAGCCTCGATTTACCGAGTATGAGTAGATCTCTCAAGGCCTGCTGATTCCGTTGAATCCACAAGGTCTGATTCCGCTGCTGAATTCAGCTCCAGAGTTCCGCCGCAAGTGCATGCCTGAACGAACACACCCGTTCACATGATGCAGGTAACTTTGTTTATTTCTTCCCCGTGTCCCCGTGTGCTGACTGGCTTGTTTCTGCGTCCATGAACGTGCTTGAGCCGTACACTTATGAGGTAGAGCGCGGTTAATCAGACGGTCAAGTCTTTGGATGCGCTGAGTATGATGGGAAGGAGATCATGCAAAAACTCTACGGTGCGGGCGGTAATGGTCGGAAATGGACTAAACAAATATTCACTTTGCACGCTACAACAATGACGTTGGATACTTGGATAACTTGTTGCCGCCTGTATATTAGCACCCAGCGGGAGAGTTAACTTTTTGGCGTGCAAAAACGGCGTGGCCCAGCGCCAATTGGCTTTTTTGGCGTGGGCATGGGTGTTTGGTTGGACAAGCCGATTTGCTCATGCCCATCAAAGCCCACGCCAATTTGTCGCCATGTCCTGCCAAGATCAATTTAGTCGAGAGACTGAAATAAAAGCATGTAGCCAGGATTAAACCTCTGGAAGCAACTTCTAAAGGTTCATAGCATCCTATTACTTGAAGATGCACGGGCTAAAAGTACTAATTCTGTGGTAAATTGCATATTTGTCGCTGAGTTGACATTCCACTGGTCTAGACTTTACTGAATAACTGGCAGTACATCTTAAATAATGATGGCCGAGGTTTTTCAAAGCCCTATTATATACCACTCCAATTTGTGTATACAAAAGGGGGATCACAAAGGTCAGGCCTACCTCCAAGAATTTTCTCGGATTTTTAAAATTTTATTCTCTACTCAAAAGTGTATAGCCACCCCGCTTCTCTCGGAGTGTACAGCCACGAGTCTGCCCACAGAACTCAGCCCAAGATATAGGTGTTGTAATATATTGAGTCCCCCAGAGACTCGCACCTTTTACACGTTCATGTTGTGCACTAGTCCTGAGCTACATTTTAATTAAAATTGCATGCAATGGTCGATACATCCCGCCTCCACTGACTAAATTGTAGTCGTCTTCCGGCTGTAAAAAAAATCGTTGAGAGCACAAGTCATTGGTAATCGACGCAAGGATAGACAACCCCTCAATCGCGAGACCTGCATGCAGCAACCGCCGATCCCTCCCCCCTCACCACCTCCAACGGCTACCGCATGTGCGAGCACCAGCAAGGCGCCCAGCGCCGTTCCGCGCGCGGCGGCGCTCAGTATGAGTGCCGTATTGGGTGCCCTGGCGCTCGGCGCGTTTGGGTTGAGAGCGCAGCTGATGTAGTTGGACGGGCCGTGTAGTTTGGGTTACTGAACTGCTTCATCAGGTGTTGAAATCGGCTAGCCGAAGAATGGTTTCCTTGTTTGTTACTGGATCGCACCTTTGATCAGTATGGCGTCTTCAATGGTCAATGGTAGACTCTGGTGGCTGCCAACCGGTGCTTTGACAGGATTGCCTTTGCATGCATGCCTACTTCTAGACCAATTCATAAATTCCTGTTCGCATCATCGCGGCATTTGGATTCACAGTCCCCATGCGCGCGAGAGGCTTTCGATTGTATCTAATACCGACATGAATTCGAGAGTACTACCTGCCTTTAAAGTTCAGTGCGGACCAGATTCTACCTTGATAGCGATACGAATCGTTGACGGATATGCCGTTCTCCCGAGTGCGAGCGGAGATTAGACTGATTGATCCCTCATTTATGGTCAAGGTAGCGGAAGACGTTGAAAAACTCCACCAACATCCGTCGTTCGCTCCCCCCGAAATTTAAATGCGCATCTTCTTTTATCTTGAACGCCAAATTTCTATCTGGGCCTGCCGCACAATCGTTTCATAAACGAGGAAGCGGAATCTGACTGAGTGTCCAAAATAAAATCAAGCATGAGAGCAGCAGCTGGTAATGATAGATATCCAACTTCAGAAATGCCCCAGCTAGTCGGTCCGCACGATATGTAGTACACAATCACCGAATCTAGTCACCTAAAAGGATGAAGTTAAAGCCCAGTGAACCGAGCCAAAACGTCGCTACCTGTCGTGATGGATGGAGGCTTCTTCTGATACAAGCATCGATTGTTCAACGTGTGAGGCACAAGTTCAACATGCCAGACTGAGGTACGAGCATCAATTGTTGAAACGTCAATCAACAAGAGACTAGGTTCTTCCGTGGTCGTCGCTGATCGAATGGAACAGATACCTTAACCTTAATGGTGGACTCGGTTGGTTCTCGGTGGCCACTGCAACCAATGAAGTGTCCGTCTTGAGATAGCGGTCAGAGGCATAAACAAATGGTATCACGAGGCTCAAATCCGAAAACAATGACATCGGTATTCGTCTTGACAGTTGCCCTCCAGGATATGGATCGCTCTGTATATTTTACGCGCTGTCCTGACCCTTTACAGAAAAGGTATAAAGGCGAGGCCATCAGTCCCACAAATCTGTGGTACTTTCGCTTCTCAACCAGTTCAACTCGGCATGAAAGTCTTCTCCAACTTCACCGCTGCGGCCACCTCCGTGACGCTGCTCAGGATTCTTGACTTCAGTCAGAAGAATGCCTTTGATCTCACCGGCGGTGGATGCGCCGAGCTCACGAGCGTGACAAACTTCGCTTTCGCGGGGAACGCCAATCAGGCGGTGCGTATGCCCGTTCCCGCAGAATGTTGTCACTGATGAGGAACAGTGGACATTAAGTGGGGGACCTATCTTCTTCCAGATTGTTAGCAGGTGCAACACATTTTTGACGTATCCTGGCGCCGCATCCGGGGCCATTGCGCTCCGTTCGCAGGCCGTCACGAGCTCGAGGTCCACCAACTGGCTCATCTCGCTCGTCAATCCTGCCGTTCCCACCGGACCCTGGAAGTAGGTAGCCATTTACCGTTCAATCAAACAGCTATTTGAGCTTGTAGCATCGTCGAGGCAGCTACCAACACGTCCCTCACTGCTTGGGATCGTAATCCCATCAATGTAGCCCCGGAGGCTCCGGTGAGTTTCCGGATCCAGTTTCATGTACAAATCTGACCAGATTTGCAGCTTACTTGGAAGAAAGGAATGCCCCTGACACCCGTCAGCAATTTTGGTTTGTCCAGGGTAAGTGCATTTTGTCCCTTCTTGCCCGTACTATCAACTGACGTGATACTGCGGGTTCAGCATGAAAATACTCGATTACTGCCTCGAACGAATGTTTTTGTGGAATATCATTATGCGTTTACCATGTCTTCTAAGTTTCTGCTGATATATGAGATGGGCATGAGGGTCACCGGTCCCGGAAAGACCTTGAGACTTACCCAACATTGCGGTGGGCTGATTCATAGGATATCCACGCTCAACACTTGTACGCCATGCCCGAGGAGTAGCCACACTGGTTATAGTAGAAAATGAACAGCCGACCAGTGAATGAAGGCCCAGAACTATGCTCGCCTTTTTGTTATACGCAGCACTAAATGTGCACACATATCAGAAAATACTAATCAAAAGTGACGTGGGAAGATAGTCAGACCATTATGTTCTTTATAAATCAACCTTTTTCATTTGAAGCCTTTTCAAACCCAGGAATCTTAGCTTGATCCCAATCCCCGATGCCGGGTGGTTCGCAAAGGCGGCATCCAGCGGACCATTGATCCCGAACTGATGCCGTGAACGGCACAATCGCCTTGCATCGCTTCTCCTTCAATCATCCTCGTGGTATGCATTGGTTCATCTTTCAATGGCTGAAGGAATTTGTTTCACATCTCAGGATGAACTGAATTTCAAGCCTAGCAGAAAGAGTACACCGTTTGTATTGTTTAGAATGAAATATTCGACTCAGCAGCAACCCCATTTTGCGAAGTGCCTAGGTTATTCTTCAAAAAATCCGGCTTTCGATTCGTTGCTGCGTCAATGAGCTTATCCATCAGATTTTCCTATGCCTTATTTGGAAACCATCATTTACCCTCCCTCGAACGCACATTTTGCCCCACATATGAGGATGAGATTTTTCCATCATGTATAGCATGTGCAAACATTATTGCCACAAGATCCCAATTCCAGTCGCCGATATTCCTAGGGTTAATTTATGCACGAAGCAGCAAAAGAAAATGAAAGCTCACAAAGACGGGATTACGGGAAAAGCTGGAACTCCAATGACCAGTTGAGGCGGCTGAAGCTGTGGGTCAACCTCCCCTTCTTCAAGATTTAGATCATCGGGCCAGTCTTCCGCCTCGTCTGACTGCGCTGCATCTGGCATCAGCTCGTCCTGCTCCAGGTCTGCTAAGTGCTGTTTCTGCTTGTCTCTTTCAGTTTCTTCTGAATACAAGTCACCATTGCTCCTCTAATCACATCCCCACACATTGATTCCACCCACCCGATCTTGCTGGATGTACCATTCCTCGGCGTCTCCGCTGCACCGCAAGGGGTGCTGGACGCTCGTTGGCATCGGATTGTGGCTTGAGCAGGTGTGCGTCCATTCCGAGTATGATTATGCCGTTTGTTGAGCCGAGAGAAATATGTTGCAGGGTTGTCGGCGTCCACTGCCAGAAGGCGTATGTCGAGCCTCGAACTGTACCCTCAACAGAGTTGGTTCCTCGGGGGCAATGATACAAAGTCAAATGATTCTTGTCCATGCCTTCAACCGTTGTAGAGTGGAATGCCAGCTGGGTCAGAGACCCATCCCTTCAACACATCGTTCAAGACACCTTGAGATTTTTGACGTGTTTTGTCACTGAAAAGGGGGAAGTTTGGTGACACTGCATTTCACATTCGCCCAAGCGTCGAAGAACTCGGACAACAAGGTATGCAAAATGTCCTTCTGTGGAATATAGCGTCGCACTCTCCGCCATATCCACCCGGGGTGACTTCGACCGTGCCTGATCCCAAGTGATTCCCTTGGCCTTGAGTACTGCTTCAACTGCACTCTTGTCTCCCAAGTCTGGAATCAGCATTGTGTCATTGAATGCCCTTGCAAAATGCCTGCCGTAGGGTGTGTTTCCGTGAGATTGTTCTACACACTTTGTCAATTTCATGGAAAACATCTGCCAGAATTTGGGAGGGGAATACTACCTACCAATTCTTGAAAGAATTGACGGTCTGCTGGAGTTTCAATTCTCTCAATGAAATCTTCGCAGTAGGCATCATCTGTATCAGACTCCTCCGACTCAGCTTCTGAGTTGTCATCAGGTGGTGGAGGAATGTTGGTGGGTGAAAAGGGCAGGAGTAACAAGGTTGAGTCAGGTGGTGGTGGAATCAATTCACTTGTTCCAGAAATTCGATCCGGCTCAGTCCTTTGGGGGATAGTGGGGGCATCAATATTCCGAGTTCTCAGAGATGCTATGCTAACAACAGCATTGAAAGTCTCTTGATTAATCTGAAGTTCCGATAGAGTCACTTTGTGATGGGGTATGAGACAGTCAGGTGCAAGAACCTCATCAACCCGAATGAGTGCTCGAGTCTTGGTAGTGGACACACCAAGCTTGGCTCCACTGGAGGGAGGGATTCGGCAAAAGTGAGATTTATGTACCTTCAGTGCTGCTCTCATGTCCAGCTGAATTTTGAGTTGCGGAAGTAGCTTGTTGACTGACATTATACAGATGAATGGCTGGCAATACTTTTCTATAACAGAAACACACCTCAGTTTAGGCTCTACAGAGGATTTATAAGTGGGTAGTACAGTAGCAGGGCTAAGGAACTCACTGAATATATTATACAAGTCTGCAATTCCATTGCCTCTGATTATTTTACTGTTCCACACTTATGAAAAGATACTTCAGTATGAATTACAGTGTACCACATAGAAATTACCTGGAGGTGTGCGGGGTTGTGAGTCCGGAGCTTCAGGGGCACTCCGAGTTCCTGAGCCGCCCGCCTGTCCTACATCCCGTCGTTTAGGCCCAGAACCAGGCCTTGCACCTCCTGCTTGGTGATCAGGTTTATCTTGCTGCCTCTGGGTCTCCCAATTGGCCCTGACATGTTTATCTTGCAAGCAATGTGGGGGAAAACAAGGGAAATGTACGCGACGACGACTAGACTCGTGAAACCAGGTCGACGTTGCTTGGGTGATAAGACAGCGGGCCTCGGCGGAAATATACGGATTAGGAAACCGAACAAACAGGACAACATCGGAGCAAATACAAACAAGAGGATCACCCTGCCAACGGACTGGGTGCGCCCGTCGCCGTTTTCGGTGATGGTGATTTTCCCTGCCAATCAAGAGGTCCGAACTTTGAAAAAAATTCGTCGAAAATGTCAGAAAAAGTGTCCTGAAGTTCCTAATTGAAAGTCGGATTAACTTTTGATTCTCTACTGAATGAGCCAAACATGTTTTGGGTGAAAAAATGAATTAAGATGAGATATAGGAGTCACCATCATCGCTGTCCGAGCTGTCAGAGTAGTCGTCGTCGCTATCATCGAGGCGCCACTCATCCACATCCATATCTAGCTCTACATCGCGTTCGTCGTGCCGTGTCAAGGTCATCTCGCTATCATCCACCGGGATCATTTAAGCTAAATTTCACCCAGAAAACATGTTTGGCTCATTCGATAGGGATTCAAAAGTTATCCAACTTTCAATTAGGGACTTCAGGACACTTTTTGTGAGATTTTCGACGAATTTTTTCAAAGTGCCGACCTCTTGATTGGCAGGGAAAATGTCCATCACCCAAACTGACGACGGGGGAGCCCAGCCGGTTCAGGTGATGATCAAGCCTTGGCGAGATCGTGTCATCATGATGACACTCACCGGGCCGGCTGGGAACGAGCCTAGACGACGACAATGGTTATCTATTAATATTAGGCTATATTAGGCTATATTAGGTTCCGGCATCGGCTCGGCATCATGTGGGAGCGAGCCAGGCCGCTTTAGGCCTGCGTGGGAGCGAGTCAGGCCTAAAGCGGCCTGGCAGGCCCAATGCGGCCTAATCGGGCCTGGAACGGTTCCACATATGACACCAGAGCCCCATTCTTTCCCCGGTGCGATGTATCCATGCCCTGGGTAGGAGAAGCAAAGTGTGACAGTTCAAACTCCGCTGCCAGGCTGTCAATGATGTGACATTCAGTGACAATTTGGCTCTCTCGCCCAGGTCGTAGGCACATCGGTCCAGAAGAAAATTCTGAAGAGGCAGAAACCTTTTATCAATGTACAAGAATCCACCTAATATTTTTTGGGGTGTCGGGGTGAACAGACATGGAGAAATTCCGTGGTATGCTAAATTACCCGCTCATCCTCCTACCCGGCAACAAGTTAACTACATGTTTCCCGCCCTGAATCTCTTAGTTTTCTTACATATAGATGCACTAGAGGTGTATTAATAAAACCCGGACGATACCGGGGCCAAAAGCCTACAGGGGAAAATAGAAAATCGAAATTCAGGTACATAGGGTGGATTCAGACCCAAAGGGAATGATAGTATATCCAGTGGAATTGCATGATATTCCACAGGCCACTGCTTTCGGCCATTCGACTGGTTTCACGGCTTTTCACAGGCTGGTGGGAAGGCCGTGCTTTCCCGAATTTTACGAACTGCGGAACTGCGCTTTTGCGGCCACAGTCGGCTGCTTTTTTCTTTTGGGGGTCTCAACCCAAAGTTTTGGCAAAGTCTGCGACTTTTCACTCTCTATCGGGGATAGTCGGAAACATAGTCGGGAGCTAATGGTATTGCAAGGCCAGGGCCAGAGTAAAAGATTTAAGTAAAAGAGTTTTTATGTGACTTTCCAATTCTCATCAGGTCTAGCAGCAACTGCTGCTAGTCAACGGGCACTTCTAACGTGAAAGTTGGGGCAGGAAAGCGAGCGTAGAGTGACTTCAAGTTTTTGATGATGGTGGTAACGAACAAACCAGCTCGGACGCAATCGCATTTGCGTTGAACTGTGCGTAGGTCTGCTCCTCGGTGGGGTTCAGCGCAAACGTCATACCGATCCCTATAGACACAAAAAATCAGTGAGGATACCTACCAATGCGAAGTTACTCACTGCAGTGCGCTCCGCCGTTCTGCATGCATGCCGCAAAGTGGGGTTCAGTGTCGATGACGGTGTAAACGAAGCCGGGGGTGGATCCGGTGGTGGCGGGGAGGCTGTGGGTTTATTATTAGGGCCGAGTGCTCAAAAGGACGATGCGATAGACTTACAATCCAGAGTCCCATCCATTTGTGCCAACACCGCCCGCAGGAGGCGGGCAAACTGCACCAGAGAAGTTGGTCGTAGTAGACGAGTCTGTAGTCGGTTATTAATCCATAATCAAGCTGCATGTGAGTTGCTCACGGTTCCTCGACATGCTAGATTAGAAAATAAAAGACATAAATTCGACTCACAACGTTTGAGCCAGAGGTGACTTACAAAGTGAACGTGACAGTATCTCCGACGTCAGCGACAACTGAAGTAGGATTGAATACAAAGCTGTTGTCCGCACCCACGGTAACGGCGTGGTTAGCGGCGAGAATGGTGGGGACAAGAGCGAGGAAGACTGCTTTGAAGAGCATGTTGTAAGTGGAGACTCGAGAGATGAGGCTTAAGAAATCAAACAGCTGAAGATGAAAGCTTTATACGTTTTTTCAATCCCCATTTGCAGCCCTCGAACCAAGAGACAATATTGCCTCAGGTACCGAGTCCTAGGTTACTTTGGTCGGCAACCTGTAGCGAGCCCGTAGAGCGAATGAAAAAAACAATATTTCAGTGGAAAATTGGATCCGCAGTAGGAGGGCAGAAACACCTCGCCTATGTGTGGGAGTCGGTGACATCGTCAGGGGAAAGCCTGCAGACCGGTACGCTGTGTTGCCACTAATTTTACCTTCATATCTCTGTTACTGATCATAACAGGAGAGAGCCTGGGAGTTATCCGTTCTCTTAACAAAATCTCTCGTATTCATTTGCATGTCTTTGGTTCACATCATCCCCATAGCGGTTTCTTCTCCGCTCCTTTGTCCGACAAGCTTTTGATTCCCACTGTGCCGCAGCCAGCCTACACACTTTCCCCATTCACGCCGACGGGGCTCTGCTTTCACGCTCTCCCTTGCATTCCCGAATTTGGTTAGCGGGTAGGGTTAGTGGGTAGTGTTAGGGTAGGGGATCTATATGAAAAAACACGCCTGGCTTTGCTGAAAGAACAATGATGGCCGATGTTCCGGGTTTCTGGACATGCCGAGTTAAACTGACGAACTTTCACAGAAACCAGGCAATATGACGAACTTTCACACATTCCCATCAAAGTGACGAACTTTCACGTTCCTAACCGAAGTAACTAAGTGACGAAGGTGGGTACGACCCATTATTTCGTCAGTCGTTGGTTCAAGCATTGGTCGAGACGCTTTTGCTGCACCTCTGTGATCCTGAATTACCCAAATTAACTCTTCTCTGACTGGGGTTGCCATGTTGAAATGTGAACTTCTGGCACACCGTCACCGAGCCTGCTCTGTGCTTTTGATGCGTCTCTATGTACCGCCGACTTCCTCATAAAAACTCAAGAAGCACCATAAGCGAACCCATAGAACCGCCCGTAAATTCCCTTGCAAGGATGGCGCAGAGAGATTGATAAACGCCCCCCCACACTTCTTTGTTCCACCTTATTGCAGGACATGGGCCACACTCACGATTGAAGACTCAAGAATTGCAACCTTCGGGCCTCTGGACTTTTTGGGAGGGTAGTGATCCGTCGCTTACCGCGTTAGATGTCGCTCTTGGAGATGCCGCAGTGCTTGCGCAAACGCGTGCCAACATAGCGCGCTTCTGTGGAGCCTTTCTTTCCTGGTGATGCCGAGGTGCTTGCGCAACTTGCTGTCTTTCCGCAGTTGATGGACCCGTAGTGCTCCTGGGCGCTGAATCAGCGCAGGTATGCAACCTATGAATCAGCAGTACCAATAGAGGTTACCCCCTCTCACGGCGAAAATATATATACTGCACAGAGTGAAAAGGTGAAGGCAGATAAAATGACTTTCCCCAAGACATTCGACGCTTACGTTCCGAGCAATGGCGCGGATTTCCTTTAGTGTGTGACACGGGTCACACCGTGGGTGGATCTGATGGGAACCGTACCCGTCACCCGTCACACCATCACCCATGACGACGGGTGACGGTTCTACGGTTAAATAACTGCGGTTGTGAATAAAAATAAAATATTGAGTAATGAGCCTCCAGGCGGTGCCTATGGTAGTATATACTGTTAAAATGTTACCTTACACTTACTATATGTCTTATATAGTGCTCTGGACAACTAGATAGACTGTCACTCATGTCTACCACTACTTATTCAGTGATTCACAGGTAATATTCCAATAACACTACATTATGGTTGTTTCAGGTGTTAGATTGTACATGGAAATATGTTCTACAAGAGTAGAAACCTCCTAGTAACTTATGCTCAATTAAAGAGCCAGAGTAGAGGTCAAATAGGCCGAATCAAACAATGTTTATGGTTGTTTGTTTCCCACCAATACCACTACGCCTGCGTCCCAATATGGGAATTTTCATTCATAACACCTGCATGGCCTCATTTCAATATAGTCTGAGGGAATATGGCCTTATACTATCCAATGGGACAATATAAACTGTCGTCTGCATGATAATCACCCCATTTAAGACCTTCAAAGTGTACTATCAATGACACTGTGATTGATGGATAATGGCTCAATATATAGATGTAGGAGCCTTCCAGTAATCCAGTATCTAACCCTGAGTTATATTCATGCTGAATTGAAGGCCTGGGACAGCTGGATATTGTAAATACATTTTAAACAGCTGTTTTTTCTAAAAATATTCAACCCGAGGGTTTTTGCCCAAGAGTCGCGGTTTTTGCGGTTTTTCCCAGGGCTTACACCGTACCCGGACCCTACCCGAACCCGTGGGAAAGCCGCGGGTTTTCCTGAACCCTTGTCACACACTAATTTCCTTGCTCTATCCACATTCCAGGCCGAATATGTCCCCTTCCTGACTCTCCAGGCCGTTACGGTCAGCCCTGCCTCTGATTCATTCGCGTACCCCAAAAAACTCGCCCCTCTGGGCGCGTTCGCTCACGTCCTCCGGTGCTTCTACTTTGCGCTCGCCCTTCTCCACACCGGCTTCCTGTCGGGAATGCCGGGAGTCGCACAGATCGGATTCGAAGAGCTGTCGCTGCGGCTTTACCACACGTCCCTGCTTCACGACCTGGCCCTCTCGAACAACACAGAGGTCCTCGCTCATCCGGCACACGCAATGACCTTCGAGCTCCAGGGCGCCATCATGACTTACGAGCACTTGCACACTGCGGTCCCCAGTCTCGATCCGCATCAGATCGGCGACATCGTGCAGAGCATCGTTCTTCACAGCTCGGCGTGGGCATCTGGGAACTCATCCGCCAACCAGATCCTCTTGGCAATCAGTGCAGGGTTTGACGCCGGCGGAGTATGTACCTTCCTAACACTTGACACTTAACACTCACTCCAAACCACCCTAGTTTAACGGAACTGGGATCGTCGATTACACCCGCCTTTGGAACCCCAAGACCATATCCGTATGGTGATGCACACACCGAAGCTGCCGGCTTGATTACAAGAGAAGTGACGCAAAAGCCAAACTGTTTGTTCTCGCATATCCCTGGTGGTGTAAGTCTTCTTCATAAGAACATTGATCACTTCGGCTGACGAGTTCATGAAGCTCGACGGGCTTTTGAACAATTTGCGTGTTGGACCAATTGTGCCCGTCTAACGACCGGGCTCTCCAGCACCCTCACCTGCACTACGTGGATTAGATAGCTTTGCGTCCGAAGAGCTTTGTCAAGTATTTTCGCGTGGATGAGCAATCAAAATCAAATTTCATTGAGTGGGTCTCGGAATCCCACTCGATTTTCTTGAGCGGGATTTAATCAGAGGAATGGGCATCCACAGAAGAGATAATGTAGTATTTTGACCGAATGTTCACGCCATGTCACCCGTCACCTGAAGTGTTCATTTGTTCTGGCAATCACCCCGAAATTCCATATAAGGTAATTCGGTGAATGCCGGACGGAAGATTTTGGTGTTTTTTACCCAATTCCAAGGCAAAAATCCAAAAGGTCACCGTCACTGGTACCCAATGTGTTCAGTTCAGACCTCCGTCACCTGTCACCTGAACACTCGGTCGTAATACTACAGTAGGACGCACTGGTTTGACTCCAAGGGTGAATTCCGGTTCCTGTTTTTTATTCATAATGTCAGGAAATAAACTATTCCACGGAGCGCCCTGGCCTCTGGCCCATAATAGACTTTGACAGATGTCAGATTGATACAGCAGTAGATATGTATATAAACCCTATGCCCTCGTCTTTTACCCTCAGTCTTTGATCCCACATAGCGGGAGACTGAGGGTGAGTTCATTATTTACTTTTCATACTTTTACTTATCCTGTACAGTATTGCGCCTTCCGCGCATTTACAGGTATTTAATATAGTCTTTGATCCCACATAGCGGGAGACTGAGGTATTGCGCCTTCCGCGCATTTACAGATCTTGACACATAATATTGTCAACTTGAAGTTAGATCCTAACATAGTCGATCAACCAATAGCATGTGGCTAATTGTTATATCCATGCACTCCAGCTATGGGTGTCCTCCATTTTCTAGGCATTTCAACTCTTTTTTTTCATTTTTTGTACCAATCTTTCATCCACACATACATTCTTACACTTCACATTTACTTCTAGTCACTTCACCACCTTCTGTTCTTCTGCTCCTCCGCTCCTCTGCTCCTCCGCTCTTCCGCTCCTCCGCTCTTCCGCTCCTCCACTCTTCCGCTCTTCCACTCATACACCTCCGCTCATTGCATCCTCTTACCTATCATCAGGGTTTTCACGCAATGAAGGCTTACTGAGCGTTTCCCGTTTATCCGTCTTCTTCTTATTGTTCTTATTGTCTTGAGATACTTATCACTTCCCCTCCTCCATTTAGAAGTACCACCTTATTGTCCTTATTGTCTTTCATCAGAGCACTCAATACTTAACCGCATTAGTGATTACAATTAACTACTTAGTATATATGCGCTCTAGATACTTCCTGTACTTCATCTGGAAAATTAACGTTATTCCATGTTTCCACTCATGGACTGAGACCATCTTTTAATCCTTCCTTCAAACAATACTCTTCCTAATATTTCCTGCCGGCCTAGGTAGAGCGCTCACCCATAATCCTCTTGTGGTGTTGCATTCTGCTTACCGACAAACCCTGTCTTCTGCCTTCCGCCCTATGTCGGAAGCGGAATGATAGGCTTCGCTGGATCACCCAGATTCACCTTGTCTTTCTACCATCTTTCTCTTCATCCTTATGTTTCGACTTCACATCCAGTGTTCCTCTGGGTGTCTTATTCTGAATTCCGACTTTACCTACTTCATTCTGCATTCCTACTTCATTCCATATTCCTACTATACTTCACATTCCGACTTCATTCCACATTCCGACTTCATTCCATCTTCCGACTTCATTCCACATTCCAACTTCATTCCACACTTCACCTTCTTTCTGCCTTAGGGTCTGTTTCCATCCTTGGAACAGGTCTCATCTTGTCCCGGCTCAATAGCCAGACAGTCGCACACCCTGCTGAGTGTGGTGCTTGCGAAAACAGCCGACTTACCTCCTGTCCTTTCCGCAGTCCACATTTATTCCGCCACGTTCTGCACTGATTCCGCCTTCGGAATCCCAAAGGACTCTTCTAGTCTTCCTCTGGCTCAGGATATAACACTAATACGAAGTGTCAGAAACGAGAAGCAAACATGAGCGGATGCCATAAAATACCTTCAATCTCCCCGTTTCGTTTGCGCACGAGGAACTCATCTGCTTGAGTCCATGAATCCAAATGTCCCCTCGCACTACTCCTCCACTCTGACTAATAATCATCATAAATCCCAATGGTGAAGCGTACGTCGTAGACGTAAGGAATCCGCGCCGCGTCGTAGAGCACCTTATCGCATAACGGTCACTGAACAAGTGGATGCTGCAAACGAGGACAATCCGCAAGAACAGGAAATACGATCTGCGAGGCAAGTCGCAATCTAAACACAGGTGCGTGAGTGCAGGCGGTGTTGAGATATGCCCCAGAACGCCCACCACGCCGATGCCGAACATGTCGAGATGTGTGACGTAGTGAAACAGGGGGTGGGTGAGATCAATATCCGCAGTCCCACTGCTTCAAGGTCAAGGACAGCTGCTGGATGTGCAGTTCTGCTAGGATTGGAAGGAGATTGACATTTTTGGCTTGGCCAAATGGCTTGCGCCTGCGCCAAATGGCTTGTGCCGGGCGGGGGGCGTGTGTTTTGGACATGCATGGCCACTTGGAGAGCTTTGGCCGACTTTCCGTGCCCGCGCTGCCTCGCACGTCATGACCAATTGCATGATTTCTTTTTAACAAATTTGGAATTCCTTCTGCGCACAACAGCAACGATGAAAGAAGTCTACGACCAAGCCGCGCTTTAAAGGGGACGCAGAAGATCTGCTTCAACAGCACGGACTTCATCTCACTGAGGTAACGTCAATGCGATAGTTTAAGAGACTTAACTTTTTGGCGCGCCAAAATGGCGTGGCCCAGCCCAAATTGGCTTTTTTGGCGTGGGCGTGGACGTTTGGTGGGACAAGCCGATTTGCTCACGCCCATCAAAGCCCATGCCGATTTGCCGGCTTGGCCCGCCAATCTTAATTTCGACGAGATACCAAAATCAAAGCATTTAAATGAGATTATACACAAGGGGGCATCGTTAAAAGGTTCACAGCATCCTGCCACCGGAAGATGCACGGGCTGGAAGCACTAATTCTGTGGTAAATTGCATATTTTTCCCTGAGTCGACATTCCCACCGGCCTAAAATCCACTGAATCACTGGTTTGTCTTGTTATGTGAGGCGCTGGATACAACGGGAGAGATAAAATACAATAATTGTTTGTTCTATGTTGAAAAATAACCACGCACGAGCTATAATTGGCGCCATGCCGCTCCATTTTGTGGGAAATCAGAATATGCCAGTCAAAGTAACCCAAGGCCATACATTTTGAGTGCTTTAATTTTCTGAGTGCCCTCTGGTTGTGTTTCAAGACACTTGGCATGGACTTAAAACTCAATTCAAACTCCGCAGTGCGCAAGCCATTTTGTCCTGATGGCATCAAAGCCCACACCAATTTGTCGTCTGGCCCACCAAAGTCAATTTCAAGATTCCACTGGTATAAAAAGCTACTGGGCCCCCAAATTATATGTGACCACTTTTGGATCACCTCCATTAGTACCTCCTAGGAACATTAAGCGACTAGTATCACTATTGTCATTACTTCCGTGGATTAGAGGCTTGATTTTTGGGAATGCAAAAATGGCGTGCACGCGCACAAATTGGCTTTTGGGCATGAGCATGGACTTCTGGTGATACAAGCCGATCTGCTCATTCCCATCAAAGCCCACGCCGCTTCATTGGCGTGGCCCGCCGATACTAAGTTCATTTAGTAACTAGTGTTGAATACCTTTAATGGACTCAATTTTTGTCTGTGCATGGCTAGGGTAACTCTGTGACCGCCTCTTGGAAAGACTACAAGACTGGCAGTATTTTAATACCTTCAATATGTGAAAGCTTCAGGTATGGTCTGCTTAGTGGCTTTGTTCGCTGTGAATCTTCCTCCAATAGCTACATGAACACAAAACTTGGACTCTGCGGTGGTTTAATCTGTAGAATGTCTAGTAGGAAATCTGTCGTTGTGGGTGCAGGCACTTGCAGTGGTAGGGAGTAAGCAATGAGAGACGACATCAAGGACATTACGAGAGCCTCCGAATGGGTTCATTCAAACATACCGCTGAAATTAATTTCAGCAGGACAAACCGTGAAACTGGCGTGGGCTTTGATGGGTATGCGTAAATTGGCTTGCGCCGCCTAGGAGCACGCCCACGCTGTAAAAAATAATTCGCACGGAAATAAGTCGCGTGGTTGCATTTCGCAGCTGAGAATTAAAAGAATTTTGATTTTGGGGGTCAATATGTTTTCCTGACATCCAGATTTCCCTACACACTAAACGAGCTGAAAATTGATAGATCAAGTCTAATGTGGGCTTTTGTCATTGGAGAAATCCACACTCAGTCCCGAGAAACCCGTGCGGACATGATCATATGTCATTTCCCATCTCCCCGACTCTTTTGTATCAAAAAATCGCACGCACCAGCCTGCTTTCTGATTTAAGAATGCCTAGGAATATCGGAGCCCATTTTTTGGATCTTGTATAAAACAATTCTTGCCCTTGCTATACTGGCTGTAAAAATCTGTAGTCCATACCCATGTGTTTCACTGGTTCCTGGGACCATTTGGAGTATAAACCTGCAATATTTAAGTACCCCCCCCTCATTAGAAAGAGGCCAGGCCTTTACACGCTATTTTACAAAAGGCTTCTGGACACAGCGTGGGAAAAAAGGACTTTCTAGTTATCTGGGGCAGCCATCTGCTAGCAGACCTATTTATCTTGGGCTCAGTTCTGTGGGCAGACTGGTGGCTGTATGCTCTGGAGAAAGCTGGGGGGCTGTACATTTTTTAGTCCAGAGTGTACAGCCACCAGTTTGCCCACAGAACTGAGCCCAAGATAAATAGGCTTTTACCCGCCAAACCACCTAAACATGCAAACGAAATTTGCCTCTCTTTCCGTCATCCTCTCTACACTCTTCGTGTCTCAATTAGTCGGCGCTGTCCCCCAGAAAGTCGATTGCTCTCTCGTCCGCTGTGCTGCACCGAAATGGTAAGTCCAGTCCATGGGTTTCAGCGCATGAATTAATTCGCCGTTTCTTTCCGGACAGTCTCCTCGGTCAGACAGCACAAATTAAACCTGGCACCTGCTGCCCTACCTGCGTCCCCTGTGGTAAAGTGTTCTGTCCATTGATCGCTTGGTTAGTCTTAGCTTGTTCCGGCAGCATCGTAGGTGCTAACCTTGCTGGTAGTGTTGGTGGTTCCATCCCGGTTACGCAACCTGGCGAATGCTGCCTGACTTGCGTCCCTCCCCCAGATTGTTCAGCTGTTCTGTGTCTTGCCTGGTAAGCATCAGCTTCTGACAATGGCTGAAAAATGTAGCTCACATTCCTCAATAGCCCTAAGGACACCGTCGCAGTACCCGTGCCTGGTCAGTGCTGCCCCACTTGCAAGCTGAAGCCGGATTGTAAGAATGTCCTGTGTCCCGACTGGTGAGTGTAAAACGATCAGATCTCTGAGACGACTGACCGATTGGAGTAGTGTTGGTGTGATCGAACCTGGCAATTGCTGCCCTACTTGCGGATTGGGAGTGTGACATTATGTAAGGTTCTAACATTAAAACGGCGAAGAAATGAGTACATAATCTGTGACACTATAAACTTGAGCGATGGATTATAGCGAGACGAAGAAGAAAATGACGCAATGCGATGATTTGGGTTGGCTATAAAAGCATTTTTCAACGAAGATTGAAGTTATTTCGATCCGTGCAAGAGTTCAAACTAACTGGTGTTGAACGTCCGGCTCGCTCACCAGGAGCATTGGAGTTGCGTCAAATATTTGAGGACATCATAGGCCATTTTCGCGAGATTTTGGAGTGATCTTCATCTTTGGAAGGAGACCTCGAAAGAGTCCAAGTGCATCTGGAATTGTCCCGCAACACCAGGCCTAGGAAGTTCAACTTCCACTTTTGTAAGGAAGGCTTGGCGAATTTCAATCACCAGAGCGTGCTGACATTGAAACATTGCATGTGGCACATTTTCAAAGTAGATATAGCAGAATCTGCAAAGCCTCCATTGTCTGGGTACAATATTCTTGCCGCGTTCTTTCCAACGGCGACGTTCCACTGCTAGACTGTGACTTGAGAGGACAATCTTCGTCAATGCCTTGCGATGCTCTGGCTGCTTGACTCTCAAATAATGGCGGGAATCCAACGACTTCTTGACGAGTCTGCCTGTGTCTTTATCGTGCCCCAAGCGGCCAACAAGCAGATTCCTGACTCTCACAGAGGAATTGATTTCGTCGTCAACCCACGATTCCAGGGACTTGATCACAGCCTTCATCACCTGTTCAACGGCTTTGACGGTTAACTCAGCGGAAATTTTGAAGTCTACTGGAATGTAGAGTTTGGACAGAACAATGCGTAGGTCATTTATCCATGAGATCCTACTGGAGCGAGCCAAGGTGAGGGATTCCTGCAGCGCATTCCATGCTTGTCAGTTCATATCCAGCTTTAAAAGATAGCACAGATTTTTGAGGGCTAGATACACCTGCCGATACTTGATTGGCCATATATGAAATTCCACCCAGTGTGTGTCGCACAAAACACAGGAAATCAAGTAGCGCGCCCGAAATGTAGCCGCCCACGTCGGCGGCCAACGCGAGAGCGACGAGAGTATGAGAATGATGGCAGATGTCCAGATAGACACGAGACAACAGACAGATCAATTCATGCCGACATCTCAAGCGAACGTGCTGAAGCACAATAGCTGGAGGTGTTTTGTTCCAGTGGTTGTGCTCCAGCAAAATGTATTCACTCATTCCCCTTAAGGTTTTGTGGTGGAGACAAACCCCTTAAATAGTTTGGCTGCAGGATGGTTGGTCCAGTGATTCGGCTCAAAATGTTCCCCTTAAGTGTTTGTGGTGGAGGCAAACCCCTTAAGTATTTTGGTTGCGGGATGGTTGGTCCAATGATTCAACTCAACTTGTTCTTCTTAAGTGTTTGTGATGGATAAGTAGTTTGGTTGCAGGACAGTTGGTCGAGTGATTCGACTCAACTTGTACTCCTTAAGCCCTTGTGGTGGAGACACATCCCTGAAGTTATACACTTGCAGGAGAATTGTTCCAGCTGAATCCCTCTTGATCTGGGTTGTAAGGATGGTTATTGTGGATGGTTTGGGCAAGATCTGCAAAGGCAAGCCAAGTTAGATCAATAAGTTCTGTCTCCAGGTTCAAAACATTAGAGAGAAAAGAGACGACGGGAGTTGGGAAGGTAAGGGGGCGGGGGTGAGAAGGCGGGACAATTTCAACCCATATTCCGCATGTCAGCTCTAAAAACCGTTGAACCTGATGAAACTGAAGGTTCTGTAAAAGAGATGGGTGTGCAAGAAGGCGTTCAAGCACACTCCGTGCCAGAATGGAAGACTCCAACTCGGCCTCTAGCATGGATGACAAGGGCGAAACACAAGGTAAACAACTAAAAAAGGAACTCTGCTGGAGGGATATCGGTGCAACTAGACTTCCGGAGGGCAATGCACAGAGAAGAACTCCTGGAGGAAGACCTGTGGATAGAGCCGCTTTCAGCTAGACTCCCGGAGGTAGATGCATGGAGAGGAACTCATTGAAGACTCTCGGATTGAACTGCCTCCAGATAGACTTGTGGAGGGCAATTCATGGAGAGGAACTCCTGGAGGAAGATGAGTGGATAGAGCCGCCTCCAGCTGGACTCCCGGAGGTAGATGCATGGAGAGGAGCTCCTTGAGGAAGACTCTTGGATTAAACTGCCTCCAGATAGACTTGTGGAGGGCAATTCATGGAGAGGAACTCCTGGAGGAAGATGGGTGGATAGAGCTGCCTCCAGCTAGACTGCTGGAGGGAGATACATGGAGGGGAACTCCTGGAGGAAGACACTTGAGTTGAACGCTCCAGCTGGACTTCCGGAGGTCAGTGCATGGAGAAGAACTCCTCGAGAAAGACGTGTGGATAGAGCCGCCTGGATGTGTTAGCCTGGAGCTGAAGCCTTGAAGAGATTCAGCCCCAGGATTAAGGCTTAAGGTATATAGCTGGAATAAAAATTGGGTGCTGTGTAATGATCTTTTGGATTGGAAAACAAAGTTTGTACACAGGGGTCATTAAGATGTGAATAGGGGACAGTAGGTTAAGGAATTAAGGAATGAGCCTTGGAGGGATGGCACTCCAGTGGGACGCCTGGAAGCGAATGGCTCCAGGGATGGACTTGGAGGGAGGAGGCTGGAGGATAGTGGCTGGAGGCATGTGTCTTGCTGGACGCGTCCAGAGTCATGTGTCCACCATCAATCCCATACTCCCGACATTTTCGCCAACGCGGTGTCTTTTTTCGATATCTCCGGGACGATCTCGTACCGGTGATACCGCCGACGTGCCGAGAAGCCTCCGCCTGCGGCATGATTACGTCTAGACACACTCGCACCGCTACCCTGTTTGGCGCGCCGATCCCGCACGTCTGCCGCAAACCACTGTATCACGTTAATCACCGTGCGTCCATGACGCGCCGATCCCGCCCGTCTGACGCGCCGTGGGAATAACCAGTGCGTCAATTCTGACACCTCTGACGCCCCTGGTCCCATCCCTCCACATTCAACTATATATAGTACGGCCTGCACGCTGCGCGCGCGTGCTTCCGAACAGCGACGCATTTGATTCCGGCCACGGAGGAGAGAAATAGAAACACTATAGAAGACCAGAGCCTCGATACCCATCTGTGAGCCAGTCGTCACCGGGATGAGACAGGAAGAAGTTATCTACAATCGGGGAAGACCCTGCAAAGCACACATGCAGCCGATGCGAACACACCCTCGGCCTATCTCCTCATCTGCTGGCGGCGGGGGACAATTGACAGAACACCGCGCAGCACGGAGAAACTTTTTTTGGAACCAACATGCGTGGCCCTTGGCGCATTTCCCATCATTGACATTTAAGGCAATCGACGAGGTCATATAGTGTAATCCACTCCCATCAAGGCATAATGGTGTAAGTCTTCGAGGTTCACCACAACCGAATTGATTCTCCGTGCTCCGAGGATCATCCGGTGAACCGCACGGGGCAGACAAAATTAAATTGCGCTTCATGCAATAATATATGCATAATTCATGATTGTGGGTACATATGTTTTAGTGCTCGTGACTCTCGCAACGATAATGTGTAGCAAAGGCAAGGACACAGAGTTGCATGTACAGACAGACAGCTTGAGAATATTAATCTATATCCACCGTCAGGTCGTTGATTTGGACTCGAAGTGCAGAAAAGAACCTCCATCAAAGCGGAGAAGGTCCGAATGCCGATCGCGGCGGGAAACACACAACACCGTGCAGTGCGGAGTGGCTTTCTTGGAACTGAAATCCGAGACGCAATTTTGCTATTTACATAAGGCAACAAGTGTATTTTTGCGCGCACTTACTCTGCGTCGCCACGTTAACATCATATTGAGGCAAGCCTTGAGCAAGAGTAGCGGGAGGAGTTGAAAGCTTTTGCTCAACCGTAGAAGCTGCCATGATCACGAAGCTCCATTAGAACAACGACTGGGGCTTGGAGGGCTTGAGCAATGTGCTGACGGAGTTAGAATGGAAAATATCTCCGTGGCGACTTTGCGGACCAGAGGACCAGAGCTTGGCTTGAGCAAGTCATTCGCCTTTTTTGAAGGATGTGGCTGCCATTTTTCGTTGAGAGGACGAGGGAAAGGGTCACGCAGATATTTATTTTCCGGCAGTTGGTTCTACTCATGCACTGTGTTATCACCAGAGTGACCGGGGCACAGAACCATGCAGGAGTCATATCTGCACCGTGTCGGAGAGTTCAAGTATTGTTCCGGAGCATCTTCTGACAGTAGAGTGCGTGCTAATGGAGTACAGCCACTCAAACTCGGAGCGCCTACCGAGGCTTTATTTTAGTACTCCGAGGTATGTTTTAGGCTAAAATAAACCTCGGTAGGCGCTCCGAGTTTAAGCGCATTGATTTTTTTAGGTGCTTGCTCCGAGTGCTCCAAAGTTAGATTGGAGGGTAGTGACTCACAGGGCACAGCGCCGCCGCTCAAACTTGGAGCGCCTACCGAGATTTATTTCAGCGCTCCGAGTTGCTCGGTGGGCGCTCCAGTGTTGAGTCGATCAGTACTCCCATCAAATATAGCTCCATTTAGACACAGCCCACCACAGTCAGTCCGCCGCCCGCCGCGCGCTCCCCGACAAGCAAAGATGACCACCACAGGCTGCAAAAAAGTTGAGATTCAAGTCGAATTATATAGTATAATACAGAGCAAACAATAAACATGGAGAACTGAAAAGCTGAACATATGATTTTTGGTTTGTGTTGCAGGAAAAAAATAAAAGCGGGTGCTCCGCTCTAGTGGTCAGTGCAAAATATCGGGGAGAAAAATGTTGGTTGCTATTTAGTCGTACAAATAATTATATCCGGTGAATATGTAGAAGAACTAGAAGAGAAAATAATTGAGAAAGCAATTCCGGGACTGAAATGACAGGGGAAAAATCAAAGGAAAAATGGCGAAAGAAATCAGAGGCGGCTATCTCACCTCAAGTGTTAATATTTTGAACACATATAAGATTCCTATAGCAATAACCACATAATGGATAGCTCGCTGCGGAAAAGTAATATTTCTCACTTCAATCGAGTCTTTTCAGCAGTAGCACACCTACTAATTCACAATTCAAAAGTCTGTCAAGTACTCGATACTGGGCTCTATGCCAGGAATGGCTTACTTTGCACTGTCGTTTAGGCTTTCCGAAGTGATCGGAGTAGTACTAGCTCACTACGGACTCCTCCGATCAAACAGGCAATCAAAAGTGTCATAGAATGCGCCAAAGTTTTGCGGGGTATGGGCTGACAAGAACAAATCCTAAACAAGTTAGGACTTGTAATTCTGGCCCGCGTGCCACCTCAGCAAACGATGAGTACAGAATGATCAGCGCGATAGATCTCGCTAACTCATAACCAGGATCAGTACCGGACAAGAGCATCCCGCTTGTTAGGTTGCTTTTGCCGTCGCACACAGGTACCCAGGATTTCTTTCGTATTATTCGGTTCGGCTTCTAATCTACCTCTCATCCCGTAACTTCAAGGCAGTAGAATGCGGCCTTGTCCCGTAGGATCCGCTATGCCGGTTATGAACAAATGCCCCGTACATCAAATGAATGTGTTCGTTGTCAACGAATGCCTAACCCTGGTTTCCGGATAACCCGAGTCCGGATCCCGTCCTACTCGTGCCCGGAACCCGCACCCTACGTGGATGAGTCAGCTGAGGTTAACTATACTGGCTCGTGTGCCTATCACCCCTGAGTATTTAATGACGGTCCAGACTCTGAAACCACCAGCAGTTCTCATGTTTTCACCCATCAGACTATTAGCGTCCTGCCTTCTCACACTTCCGGCGGTTGTCGCCGTACGTATCAGCCCGAATTCGGAGATCTTTCGCTGGGACCACGTGTGTATCTATATACCGCCTCCACACGCAACCTTACATTTTACAGCTGAGGCCGAGCACGGATCTGAAATGGGTCGATTGTTATTCAATATTTCAGTGCGCAAGGCTAGAGGTGAGTACGATATGTACTAGCCACGCACTTGCAATAGTAACATAGCTCAATTATTTGACATCCAGGTTCCACTGGACTACTCTGACCGAAACGTCGGTAACGCTGCCCTCGCTGTCATCCGCCTCCCGGCAAATGTCTCAAAAGAAGAGTATCGAGGCCCAGTGCTATTCAACCCAGGCGGACCAGGCGGCAGCGGCGTCGACGCCCTTGTCGGCATCGGTTCAAGCTTCAGAGTCTTGTTTGGCAATCAATACGATATCGTAAGCTTTGATCCTAGAGGTCAGATCCACCAGATACACAATCCACTCCACACTTGCCAACTTCATCTATAGGTGTCAGTTACTCTACTCCGATTGCAACCTTCTTCAAGACGAATGCCGAACGCGCTCTATGGAACGCTGCCACCCCCCCTGAGGGCTCCCTGAACGCGTCCTCCGACGCCATCCCACGAAATTGGGGGCTCGCACAGCTTCTCGGAAAGCTGGCGGTTCAGCGTGACTCGTCGGGGATTTTCAAGTACATGACAACGGATAATGTTGCCCCTGATATGCTATTGATTAATCAGAAGCTCGGCTTTGAGAGGCTCAAGTATTACGGAGTCTCGTCAGTGGCAATTTTCCCTATATGTCTGTCATATTGACGAATATAGGTACGGTTCCGCTCTTGGGGCCACATTTGCAGCATTGTTTCCCGTGAGTTTTCAGGACGAAGTAATTTTTCATGTTGACCGACCCACTGACAGGACAAAGTGGAGAGGATTATTTATTGATGGTATGCCGGCTTTCTCCCACGGACGAGCAACAAGCATTCATTTGAAACAGGCGTCCTTGATGTTAATGCATGGTTTAAAGGTGATATTCAGTAACGTAGATGTATACCCGTACTGACTGAGTCTGTCCAGCGAACCTCACTATTGAAGCTACAGATGCAGATAAAGTTCTGCAGGCCTTCTTCGATGGTTGCGCAGCTGCGGGGCCCGAACTCTGTGCATTCTACAAACCAACCCCGGCAGAAATTGCTGACAGACTGGCCGCCCTGACGGCATCCATCCGTGCAAAACCAGTTCCTGTCATCACACCCACATTCTACGGCGTCGTGGACTATACTGTCCTCCGCTTGACACTCTTCGATTCGTTCAAGATGCCCTACGATCTGTTTCCGACGGTTGCAGAGAGCCTCGCGGCACTTGAAAGCGGAAATGGAACTCTTTTGTATTCAATCTTTGGGGGTGCACCGTTCGAGTGCGACTGCAGTACCAACGACACCGTGCCATTCCACCTCAACTCCAATGAGGCAAACATCGCGGTCCAGTGTAGCGACGCGGAAGAGGTCACGGACTCTATAGAGCAGTTCACAGCGTTTGTCAATAACGCGGCTAAGACCTCCCAGTTCGCTGAGTTTTTGGTTGACTACCTTCGTGTCAACTGCGAGTATGTTTGTTATTTTCGTTTTGTGATTGCGATGCTGATTCTGTCAGTGGTTGGCAAATCCATCGGAAGGGTCGGTTCTTGGGTCCAGTTGCTGCAGCACATACGAGGGTCCCGCTCCTGATTGTTACAACTACCGCAGGTAATGCCCAATGCTTTATAAGCTACGAAATTTCTCTGCCTCATCCACATCAGACCCAGTGACACCGGGAGCGGGGTGAGGCCGTCTGGTCTACCTTGAAGTTACATCCAATTCTGAAAGCCGATTCGATGTTACCAGCGCACTCAATACACTTGCAGGGTTTCCTGGATTTGTACTCCTAACACAAGACTCGCCTGGGGTGAGTTAATTCCTTCATTAACCACATGCAGGTTCTTTCGCCATGCTGATAGCAAATACAGCACACATCCCTCACGACGCAGTCCCTTTGCACGCTTGACTACTTCAGACAATATCTCGAGAACGGCACCCTACCGGAACCAGGGACCGTGTGCCCAGTGGAAGCGACGCTTTTTGGTGTTCCCGGGAATTCGACAGCAATTCGAAGGGCCACGCTGAGTGCGGAGGATGAGCAGGCACTCGCGGCGCTCAAAGCCATTAGCGATGCGGTTCGCCCGGTCATCACCCGAAGCCTTGGAAATGGGAAGAAATAGTATGTATGAGATGTATGCACACAGATCAGATTCTGTCTTTGAAATCTTAACGCTTTGAAATCTGTTTTATTTTGAGCCTGAAGCTGCAAATTAGGATTGCGGGAATTGTACTACATTGCACTTTGGCTCAACTTAGCCAGCGGCAGCCCTAGTGTGTTGCCCAGCCGTTTCGTATCACGAACACGGCCCCGGCCACCATTTCGTAGTACGAAACGGCTGGGCAACATAATAGGAGATAAGCGAGATGGGGTGCAGGGGAGGTAAATTAGATATGTGGGGGTAGAGCGGTGTGAAAAGAATGGGAAATAAAGAGAGCGACGGATGATAAAAAGAATTGACATAGTAACTTATCATATACTTTGTAGATGCGGAGTTTCAATCCGATACTGACACAGCGGGCAAGAGCCATGGCCGCGGCTTCATGGCATTTGATCGGTGTGGGACCGACACTTGCCATGGCGTTGGCCAGGCGTTGCACCAAATTCTTTGTTCCTTTGTCAGCGTGTGAGCTCAATATGCCGTCTGCGGCTGGATATCAGCGATCAAATTCAACCCGTCACTCCCAGCAATTCTGGTTTTCTCTCGCCTAATTCCATGGAGAAGATAAATCTTATTCACCAAAACATTATTTCAGAAAGGCCCTTCTATGTTCTCTTTTCTACCTCAGCTTCGTTGAGACATGGGAAATGATTGCCCAGCCCAGGGTTTAAGCCGCACAAAGAACAACTTGAAGTTAACTGCACCGTGGGGGCTGGAGGAGACTGAGACCAAGACAGAAGCATACATTTTAGTTGTTTGCTTCATGCTTGCGTGGTTCTATTCAAATACAAGGTATGGTATGTGCAGGAATGGGTGAAGAACTTGGTTGTCGTTGAATTTGACTTCAAGTCCCACGCTGCCAAATGAAACAAAGAATCCGTGCAATGCCTGGCCAACGCCATGGCAAGTGTCGGTCCCACGCCGATCAAATACCAGGAAGCCGCGGCCATGGCTCTTGCCCGCTGTGTGACAACCTGTCGAAGATGTCTCTGTTATGAAACCGACTACAACTCATCGACAACTCATTGAGAACTGTAACTTGTTGCCGCCAACATTATCTGATGATAGTTCACGTCCCCGCCCACCGGAAAGCCCTCATTCAACTCCTTGCTAGCAACCATAATCTGAGTATTGAAAGATTACGGTACGCTCAGCGATACAGGCGGGCCGTTCCATCTCTGTCGTTTCTACACAACTGAGGTTGAGGACGATGTGCACGCGCTCTTTCCATGCGCTACATATGCGCCGTTGGTCACCTTGAGGGAGTTGTTTATAAGTGACATCTTTAACGACCCGAAACTGGAAACGTCGTATACTCTGATGCCACACGAACAAATTCCTCCGACTGACCATTGCATCTCGGAAGGCGGTTTGTCGCGTCTTTACCTCAGTATGTAATGCCAGCTGAACGGGATCGATATTAATGATGCATAATATTGGTGCAGATTAAGCTGGAGACCCCGATAGAGGTAATACAAGTGACGCGATAGTTGTGCATGTGGGGTTTCGGATATTTGTTCTCGAATATTGTCGAGACTGACTGTGCGCTTCAGGTTATGGGTGAAGGCACGCTGGCAAATGGCAAGCTGTATTTGGGGGAGTATATTAAAATATTCAAGTTCAAGGGTGGAAGAGTGCAGAGTATAACGGATTTCACGGACTCGGAGCTGATGCGAAGTGTCTTTGAGGCGGCGGATGGAGAGGGTTACAAGTTGCTCAACCAGACATACGACGAGTGAACGTACAGGCTGAGTTGAAACAATGAACTGTGGGATTCATTAATATAATGCGAGGTTAATATCCCGACTAAGGGACCGAATTGATGCAACGCTCAAAACCTTGGTTTGCACCAATCAGCCTGTTGGAAGACTCAAATGGCGGTCAATTTGGCATGCAAAGATGCCATTATTCTATGAATAGTCCAAGAAGGATGCATGGTGTGTCCACAGGGCCGAAATTTAGGCGCAGCTGGAACATTCGGCCTCGAGGTTGACTACACCCGATAGTGGAACAGGAACGTTTCGAAGTCAGCTGCCCACGATGACTCCAAACTGGAGGCCCGTAGTCGCCACTGACTTCGGATCGGCGCCGTTACCACAACGCACAAGTTCAGGGCGTCAAAACGAATGAGAGACGGGGGCAAGCGAGTGGATGGGTAGGAACGGAGAGGGAATAGACGTATTTTACACACCTGGGGCAGAATAGACAGGGAGGGACAAAACAAGAGCAGACTCAGCGCAGAAAAAGCAAAAAAAATAATCTGTAAATGTACCCGGGCCGCCAGGGCCTCGCGTCGGTGAACTAACCAGGGTTTTAAAGGTCGCAGAATTCGGATATGGCGTCGGCGAAGTGATAGGGATGTGCGGGTCTGGCGGTACGCGCAACGGCGTGGAGATGCCAGTAAACCCGAGGCGTCAAGCCTAGGGATAGAAAGGAGATGTAAGGCGACTCACCGGGGCTATAACTATGCGAAATTGATGAGGATCCGCGTGGGGCCAGGGTGAATAGTCGAAAAAACGGCGAATTTCAGAATATGAGTAACAACGTACCTGAAGAACCAGTGGTATCCCAAAACCAACCTATTCTTTTCAATACATCCCTACACCGACCCTTAAACGCAGACGACGACGAATGAAGGGCGAAGCGGGCAGCTGAGGCGCGCGATTGGCGGAACGGGGAATCTTAGTGGGCCAAAATTTCGAGTTGGGGAGTACTTGGGGTATTGGTCTGAGGGTGTCACCGGGTGGGTATGGGGTATGGCAAAACCAGGAGCAGATAAATGCAGGAGAACGGCGGGGGGGGGGGGACGGAAAAGCGCAGTGGGCGCAGTCTTGAGCATACAGGGGAGAATAAGGACGCAAAATGGGGATGGTGTAGAGTACATTGGTAGGCGGACTTTAGGGGACGAAAGCGCGGGCAAAGATGGCGTTTCATTCAGAGAAACGGTCGGCACAGAGTTTTGAGAGGATATGGTAGAGAAAGATCACGATGAGCAAGCTTATTGGTGCTTGAGGTGGACGTTGGGGAGCGGCAGAGGCGGACGACGTCTCGTATTTCTCTTAGATCACAAAGCTTTGTAATCTATACTTCATAATTGCAGTGTGTGAGGACTTCGCGAGCATTCTTTCCGAATATGTAGGTCATAGTTCAAGTTGGGGTAAATTTAAGGTGGCGAGCTGTTTCTGCCGGATATCTCCGACCTTAAATCCCTCGCTTTGACTGATCCTCGAGTATAATATGGACACAGAAGCCCACATAAGTGCGACCAAAAATCCACCCAAACAATTTAGATCATTAAATGGCATCGCCGGACCGTGCAGCGGAAGAAAAAAAAGGGAGAAATGAGGGAGGCAAATAAAATCATTGATTCTGCGTTCACTTAGCTCACTATACTCTGAGGAAGTCTGAACTAATTGCTTGGCTGGGAATTATGCAACCAGGTGAATACACAATCGGCAAGGTGTCACTGCGTTCAGCCGCCTAATAGCCACAGCTATTTGGAGCTGTTACGAGATCCGGCTAACCTCGGCTAACTGTGTGGCTATATGACATAGCCAGATATTGTAACAGCTCTCACGCTCTGGGCAGCTGTGGCTACGCCATAGGCGTACCTATGGTTAGTAGGCCTCTGAATGCAGTGCGTTCCAACAGTCCCAATAGTCCTCCGCATACCGCGCAGTCAAACGCAGCGGGGAGAAATTTTAATAATCTTCTTGGGCCACCAGCTATCCACTTCCGAGTCATACCCAATACCTCTGGACAGTATTGGAATGGGTCGCCAAGTATATCACTCTTCAATTAAATATGTAGCAATGCGGCTGTAGAAATTGAACCCCCAACTGTAGCATCTGAACAGTTCGTAAGGGGGCTAAATTTCTGGCAACTATGCGGCAAGTATGTAGAGGAGGAGATATGTGGTGACTATGTTGAGATTGAAGCAAAATTTAGGGCAGATTTACTCAAGCTGCTGAAAATATTGATTGCTTAGGCTGTCCTGCTGGCCCACATTGGACCGAATGAATTTCTATAATAATTAATCATTGATCATCTAGGCGGTCACAAAATGTGGCTACCCAGTGGCTATGGGTATAAATGTGGACAGTATGTTGATGAAGAGGGATGGATCTAAGAGACATGTTTTGAAGCATTTCTCACATGTGGATCCTGGCTGTACATTTTATTCAGTCACCCCAAGTGTGTACTCATGTATGTTTCATTTATCACAACTCTGACTGTGCTTTCCAGCCACCCAAAAATCAGTTAATTAAGACATAGACATGTCGCCTATGGTGTGTGCTTGCTCCTCTCCAGCGAGAGGAATACCGGAATGTGAAGCAGGGTGATTTAAGGTCGATCTTATGTCGCCGCACCTGAAATAATTAATATTACTCCTTCACTTCTTCCATCGCCTTTGTATCTAGGAGATAATTTAACGCACCTATCAAGGTTTTCGCACACCGTTTGAGTCAGGAGTGGTGCACGGTGCACAGCTGTATTCAGTGACTCTGTGCTTCGTAAGGTGAATTTAAGTTGTACCGTGACGGGGTTCGATTCCCCACATCTGAATTAATTAGTATCCTTCCCTCCCTGTTCCTTCGCACCTCCCCGAGATATTCTCACTCTCCTATCCAAGTCCTCACCCATTGTTTTTTATAGGACGTGGTGCACGGTACATGTCCGTATTTAATCGCGATGTGCTCGATGGCGCTCTGTGGCAGCATGGGGTTCTACTCCCCGTGTCCGAATGCTCTGGGGTCTTGCATGAAGTATTATTTTTTCTTCGTGCGATCTGTAACGAATGCAAGCGGAAATTACCTCGGGCGCGACGGTGTATCTCACATCACGTCTACAGTGCCTTCGAATAAATTCGTTCCTCCCTTTTATTTTGTCGCTCACCAAACTGAAATTATAATTGCAAATTTTCAACACACTAAGACTCTTGCACATTTGTTTTCCTCGCAAGATAATCGAACGCACTTATCCAGGTTCCCACATAGTCTTTTTCTTCATCAGATGTGGTGTACGATGCACGGCTGTATGTAGTTCACTTTATTTGAGTGGGTTGCAGCAGGACGGCGTTCGACATGCATCCCGATAAATATTCTCTCAGGCTCTCACCCTTTTTTTCACTCATCAAATTGAAACCGAACACTGGCACGTTAATGTTTCAAAGCACACCGCGAAGGGGGGGACATGTGCTATGAATTACTCAGGTTGGAATTCAGGAGACCCCAAAACACGCCAGGTCTGACTCCCATATTCCCGGCGAACAAGTGGGGGATCACTGTTCCAATTTATAACAGCAAGAACATAACAGAACCCATTAATATTCGGCTTGGGAGGAACAAAGGATATGAAAAAATGATAGGATTCGCTTTCTCGGGGTGGTGAGTTTCAAGTGATATTACGGGACTTTGCTTCCTCGGCTGGAAGCTGGTCGAAAGCTAACCAATCCAAGAAAGGCTCGTCAGTACGCGCGCTGTCGAAATCAAGATGCCCTCTCGGTTTTGAAGAAATCCATGTAGTTTGTAAATTAATTAATTAGTGTTGTACGCCGATAACTGATACCTGCCTGCACTCATGTCGTACCCGCCGAGAGTAGGGGACATCGTTTCAATCGTAGCTAGAGGGAGGTAACGTGTGCGTCTTTGCTCGGCGAGACCATCGAACACAATAAGTGCATTGGAAACAGTTTCTGCATGGTTTAAAGCGAGGAGTCGTCACATTTATTTTGTCATCCACAAATAGAGGTAAGAGGTCACAGATTATTCAGAGCTTGAGGCACAGATAACACACCGAATCTAGTAGAGGGTCTCTGCAAAGCTACTTTCTGCAGTTTGACATGCAGTCGTACTAAGGTGTTACGAGAGCGACGCATAAACAATAAACCCCGATTGGAGGCATAGATGAGGGCCTTACAGAAACGTGCACCCTGGTGCTATTTTGTTGACTGTATCTTGGCAAAATTCCTAGAGCTGAACTACCTCAATCTCTGACCCAGCCAAGTTGTGAACATTTTTCAAAGTTTTACAAGACATACATGTACCAATCTCCGCGAGAACTCCGCTACCAAATGAAATAAAGCGGATGATCACGGTTGCCCGGAAGTACAACCTCAAATTCCCGGGTTTCTCAATCAGGCATGAGGTGAAGGTAGTAATGCCCATTTGGAAGCACTCAGAGATTTGACGAAAGGAGCTCGGAGCACGTGACGCGCCAAATAACACCAAACCTGATGAGCACGTTTCTTTCCACTCGCGTTTTTTCCAGCAGCTGCAGTGCCCGAAAACGCTTGGTGAGCTCTCACATCCTTAACGCGATGGTGTACTCAGTTGGAGCTCAGATTGAGCTTAGATGTCTGCTCCAGGCTCTGATTCTGACTTTGTTGCGCCAGCGGATTCCCAAGCACCGCTCGATATAGATACATACTGCTCCTGGTTCCCGGCACCACATGCTCGTGACCAAGAATGAGCCACCGGATTCGACCGATGTGGCTTTAATCGAGCGAGCCGCATCCAACTCCGATGCGCGCTTGGCGTTCCTCGACAAAGAAATTTCTCGACTCGTCCAGTTGATCATGTCGAAAAGTGCATCCCATTCCACGTACCGTTTGGCGTTTCAGATCCCCGACCCCGAATCATCAATCCTCAGGGATCAGATGGTGAAGTGGGAGGAGGAGCGTGCGTCGCTGCTGGACTACCGTGCGCAGAACAAGGCGGTGATATCTCCACAAGTATAATTTCCTCATTAAAAAAAACTTATAACGTGGTTCGAATTCGCGCGCAGGTGGTGATACCGATAGGAGAGGTGATTCCTTACAATTGTAGTACATACACATGGTGGACACAGAGTAAGACATTGTGAGAACACCAACGTCAAGGTTAGATGACGCCGTTCATCGCAGAATGGCAGGAGGGCATTAAAACCCGATCGAGCGCGGCCCCGGCGCGCCCGGCGGAACCTGCCCCACGAAGAGCACGGGCAGCACGACGAAGAGCGCAGTCACCCACCACGCGCGGAACAGCGCGCCACGCCCCTCCTCGCGCACGACCGTGCGCCAGCAGTCGACGAGCGACGTATACGGTGCTTGCTGCGTGCGGAACTCTATCACGTCCTCAGTGCTGTACACGGGGACCGTGTCCGCGGCCACAGCCTCCACGACGCGATCAACAATAGCGGGTTCGCCTCGCCGCTGGAGCGTGAGACGCGCGAGGAGAACTTGGAAAATCGTGAGGAGCGCAGTGGTGAGGATGAGCGCCGGGATGGACGCAGAGATGAGGGGGTAGTAGTGCGGGTGCCCAGGATAGGTGTGGAAGCTGAAAAGGCGGCGCAGGATGGAGACTGCGATGGGGACAAACGCAAGGAGGACCGCGCATAGGGCGACACCAGGGGCGAGGTAGAGATGCAAGGGCTTCTCGCGTTCGGCCTGCGAGAGGAGGACGCGCAGCGCGACTTTCGGCTCGAAGAAGGCGAGCTTGTGGGGCGTGGTTATAGCACTAGAATAGGGATAAATCGTTGAGTGCGTAGGAGGGAGAGACAGACGAACCGGTTGGTAATTATCAGCATAGGGATGAGGAGAACGACGGGGATCAGAGATATCGCAAGGCCCACTACTCTCGACGGGTTAGGCGGGGAGCTTCGAGCAACGGGAGACATACTGGGATAAACAACCGATGGTTGAGGCAGTATGAATCTAAAGGCCAGCAGGACTGGCACAGTTGTCACCGTAGCAATAAGATTGTGGATGATGGAAGGCACTGCCGTGAAATACCGGTTAATGTAGTCCACATGAATGTGTGAGAGGACAGACGCACTCATCCCTTTGTACAATCCAGCCCATCCCTGCGAAATGAATGAATGATCCATCTTAGTTCCACTCCAGTCGACTCACCTCGATCCGATAGACGCGCTTCATCA
This sequence comes from Mycena rebaudengoi, assembly GCA_029282285.1. Classification (NCBI taxonomy): domain Eukaryota; kingdom Fungi; phylum Basidiomycota; class Agaricomycetes; order Agaricales; family Mycenaceae; genus Mycena; species Mycena rebaudengoi. The sequence continues at coordinate 248,053 of JARJCX010000186.1, read as the reverse complement.
TCCCAAAGTACCCAAGGTTCGAGTCCGATCCCGTCTCGTTGGCCGTCCCATCCTCGGTATCAAGGCGGACCCGTTTCGGGACGTAGTTCGCCCGGTAGCGCACCAGCACGCCGATAAATGGCATGGAGATTATAAACCACACAGTGAGCGATCTATAACACTCTGAGCGTCGAACGCTGCCCGTCACAGCGGAGAACCAAGCCTACATTGTCAGGGCTATGATGGTGAATGGATTCCAGAGGGTAATGAAAGGGCCCTCGGCGGGCACGGGGGTGGCCATGGCCGTCGTCGTGGTGGGAGATGCACAGCACCAACAGCTGCGGTCTTTATAAGTCTAGTTTAGGCGCCTCTTCCCACGGTCGTCAAACATGACACGACTCATGATTGATCGAATCGGCTTCACGGCACGCGCCAAACAGTGGTTCAAACTGAGGAATCGGACCGCTTCCAGCTGCGCAATTGATGCCAGATAGCGGGCCTTATATTTCGAGAACTTGAATAACTGGAGAGGTGTTTTTAGCTCAGCATCAGTCTTACCCCGCTCCGCCATGAGGGCCGCAGCACGGTAGGTAGGTAGGTAGCATTACACGGCACGGTCCCGCTGAGGAACGCCGGTTCCCAGGGATTATCTAAGTATACATGCGCCAAAGTACACTATTGCCCCTGGACTCCTCCATAGCACCAGAGACGAGCTCACGGACACGCTATGCCGCCGCGGTAGATCTAAGGAACTATAAAGAAGCAAAGAAAAATCAATCAGCAGAGAATATGCGAGACCAATTATTTGTATCAGGAGCTGTCGCGCACAACACAGGAATTGAATTGACTTTTTGGAGGTCCGAGGATATCATGCCCCATTAGCTACGAGTGCAATAGCGGGTTGCACGGGCTGGTTCGCATGGTCTGTGTAACGCAAACTTCCACGGGCACTTGGTTAGTTGGGAGCATTGCTGAGGTTAAAATTTAAACCTCGTGATGCCTGCCAAGTGTTCACCATAAATAGCCTGGGTCAGATTCAGATGCTGGCAATTCGGCCTTCCAACATTCAAATATTCTGTGAAGCAAGTACAACGTCTCTGATGACTCGACCGTGTCTTAAAAGCCATTTCTTTGATCCACCAATTGTGCAGAGTTCTGAGCATCTTCGATCGAAGTTAGTACATTTAGAACTATTAGGTTGGGGCAAGTGAATGGCCGTCTTGCAGCCGCAGTGAGTACTTCCGAGGCTCTGCACCTTCTCGGTGCCTTTGGCAGAGAGTTCCGGTGAGCTATTTAAAGCTGCACGGACATGCCGATTATTAAGTCCAAGGAAAGTAACGAACTGCGAGGTGCCGCATGATCAAAATGAAGACGTCGAGCTCAAATTGGTGTTATCGCGGTCTATGTGAATGAAGGCGCGGATGCTGCTGCGTATTGATGTGTTGACATTGATATTGATCGGTTCGTTACGTTCCGTCTCTGACCGTTTTTGGAAGCTGCTTAGTTGCACGTGTGCATGCTGACTAAGTGACAACGGCGTTGCTATGCGGCCGGCGTGGTGGTGGGCAGCAAGAGCCATGGCGAGGGAGACACACGGACATGGAGAGAATGGAACATGAAATTTGAGCCTCCAGAACTTCTGAGATATTTTGGGGAAAAAAGGAATGAAAAAGGGCAGAGGTGGAGGATGGATTCAGAGGCAAGGGGCTTCGAAGATAAGAACTTTCCTTATATGGACAGGGAGAGAGGGGTCCCCCCGAGGTCCGAAAATATTTTTTTGTATGAGATTTGGAAACTGGGTCCTTTGCTCAGATTTGTGCAAAACATGCTTCAGAAAAAATTTGGAATTTTGAGGGCTAATTTTTGAGTCTCTTTGATTCTCAGGATCGTCAGTTATGGCTCAATTTATGCCTCTGCAGCCTTGGCTCACACAGATAAACACAGATAAACTCTGCATACGTGCAAGTTAATGTTTGCCGGAAGTTGCCGATCAGGCCGTACCAGGCCGGTATATCACGTGTCCGATTGATGTGCCTAAAACTGAGATTTATTTTCAGTCAAAATAGGTGCTACAGCTCAAGGAAAGAGCTGAATACTCTACATGAATCATCTAAAACACTCTCCTGCATGAATGCCGGTCCTGGCATTCATTTCGAGGAGAAAAGAATTGGCAGTTTCCATATTGGGAAGTTCTTACGCTGCCATTAAGGGAGGGAGGGGTCCCCGAAGGCTCTGAGAAAAAAAATGGAAGGTATGTGCGGATTTTCGCGTTTTCAAAGCCCCTTGTTCAGAGGTATACATCTGGATGACGCAGACAATCGCAATGCAAGCATTTCCTTCCTGGCAAGTAGACCGTCGCGAGCAGGTCGTGAGTCTCAAGGCGACCATGTGGGACCGACCATAAGGTGGATGGAATGGCCTCCGAAGAGGTGTAGTATTTTTATACCCAGTCAATGATCATCGGTGTCCGCGCAATTTCTCTCGCTGTTGGTATAAGACAGTAGTGGTGTCGGATTCTTCATCTTGATTGTCAGGGTGTTGGATTGCGGGAAGTGCGGTGTAAGATCCTCAGGATAGATTTCCCGGAGATGGCATACAGGAGGTGCCATGAGTCACATGTGCCCGGTGTGTACCCATCAGCGTCAATTCGTGGACTGGAGCAACTCATTGGCAAACCTGCTGAGAAAGATGTCAATCTCCTCTTCAATTTTTTCCAACTTCTCAATGTGAAGAGCACTTGCATTTATGGTACGTCTCTTTCAAAATTCAAAATTACTTGGGTAAAGAGGCAAAGCCGTGGCAGAATATGAATCGATCGGTTGTGTGGTGGTTGAACTACATGAGATCCAGGAAATGCTATGCATGAGCAGTAATATACCCCGCACTGGAAACATCAGTGGCAGACACTGGTAACCACTGATGGTGACCCCTGCTCATCGTGAGCCACTGAGCACCACTGAGAGCCACTGCTAACCACTACGAGCTCGGTGGTGGTCCAAAAAAAATTGAACAGTCTGTGAGAACCGTTGGGTTCACTGGATACCTAAGCGCTGAATACTATATTTATACCTCTTCCCGGTATCTCATCTTTAGGTTATGTGGTGAATGATCTTCTGGCGTAATCGAACTGTAGGGCACATCGTGCCAGCGTGTTTCTGTGCTTCATTTTGTGGACCTGGCGGCTGCTCCGCCGCGGCTACACATTTTAGTAATAATGAACAGCAAGAACTGAAGCGTCTATTATTGCACTGCAGCCGAGCTCGGTTTGGCCTATCCTGGATTTATCAGGGCTGGAGTATTATTGCTGAAGCAAGCCTCAGTGCGGCCCATTGTACAGGGAAAATATTAACATTGCAGTGGGTCACGGTGTGGCTTGACCGCGATTGACTAGGACAGGAATATTAGCACTGCTGTTGAGCTCGGTTCAGCCAACTCTACTTCTATGCACAATATTAATATTCCAGCAGGGCTCAATGCGGCCCACACAATGCTCATATTAAATAGCTTAGACTGCGAGATGCAGCAGATCATATGCAATAATATTATATCCCTCTGAGCCTTGAAGCAGCGCAGCTCCGCAGATTCGTCCTGGGCGGTGGATAAAATTGAAGGCGGATTTCTGGTCGAGTAGCTCGCAGCGCGTAGGCTTCGGCGGTGCGGAGTCCGGTTAAGCCGTTTACATGGTGCTGAGTCGATTTTGAAGGCTGTGGGGGGTGTGGGAACAGAGCGCGTCGGCGGCAGCGGAGGAAGATATGGATGATAAGGCAGCAGCGGTGGAGTCAAGCATAGTCATGAGCGGGACGGCGTCGTGCGCTCTTGAGCGTTTTGAGGCGCGTGTGGAGAGTTGGGAGAGGATGACTCGGTGGGATTGCGGATAAGGAGGACGCGCATGGACGGCTGGCGCTCGGAAGATTAGGGAGAAATAGCGGCGGCGGATGCGCGCGTCAAGGGCCGGAGGAGTGTCGGGCGCCTAAGAGGATTGCGGAGCCTTGACCCGACCCAGGATCTCGGGACCATAGTCGTAGATGTGATGTGGTAGTCGTCGTCTGCCGCACCGTGGCCGGACCCTCGTCACACACGGGAAGCTTGTACATGTGCGAGCAGCGGGCGAGTGGGCTCTTCGGGGTCCACGGCTTCTCCTTCGTGTTTGGGCGTGCTGGCGTTGGGAAAGGCGTGCGGAAGAGGGAAGCGACATCCTACTGTATAAAAAGGTGAGTGGGTGCATTGGACAGACGGACGGACGAGGCATACCTGCCACCATGCTGTATGCTAGGTGGACGCGAGATTCAGTCGAACAAGCGGTAGTTGGCAATGCGGTGACGGCCGGGAAGTATCGCGTGCAGCGAGATATCGGTGCACGGCGCAGGTGGTGGTGGCGGGAAGAGCGAGCCATTGGCGCGTCCCACGTGAGTTGACAAAGATACCACAACAACGCGTCATTTTTTTCATGGCTCGCGTGCATGATGCACAGGTGGCGCACTAAACATCCTTTCATAATACTAGTTAAAGTAAATAACACAATTTCTTTCTGGCATGGTAGGTAGGTAGGTAGGTATATGGTTTAAGCCTGATTCAGATGGTGCCTTCTCCTAATTGATCCCAATCGGATTCACAGGGCATACTTGCAATGCTGCGCTTCTATGAAGAATTAGTAAATAAAAGAGATGTTTTTTCCAAATGGCTCAGACTCGAGTGGATCGGGTGAACTTCTGAAGAGTCTATCTGCCCCGGTCTGCATGCATCTGGGAAAATATGAGGATCAAATTGCTCAAACCCCAAACCGGGTGAACACCTGCTGCCATGCCCTATTCCCATATTCATAACCTCCCAATTCCATCTTCCCGGCCTCTGCGTTCGTTTAGGAAATAAAGTTTGCGTGCAAATCAGGAATCGCGTGCGGAAGGGAAGAACAGAACCTACGAATCGCCTCTTCAGTTTCTCAAACGGTGAAACGACCTAATGTAGTCCAAAAGAATACTCTTCTCCCAGACCCAAGTCAAACGGGAATCGATAGCACCCAGCCGCCTCCGTATTCTTTCTGGCTTGTGCATACAAGACACAAGTCCTCGAGTCATAAACATAAGTACTCGTTACAGCGCCCTCGTCATCTGCCTTCCTCTTCGTTCTCATGGCTATTGTAACTGGGTGGTGCTTGCAGGGAACCTCGCCTCAGCGCGAGGCGCTCCACCTCGGCGCGTACTAAGCCACGAAGTTCGTTCCAAATGAGAGGATCGACGGCACTGTTAGGTGATGCAATTCCCGGTGGATGTATCTCTTCCACATTTGGTGCTGGGAGAGCATCAACGGGGTTGCGCGGAAGCTCGCTGGGCAAGTGCCCACTATCTGCACGGACCGCTCGTGCTGGCATAAACTGCAGTCTTCCGGAGGTCGTTGTGAGGACATCAACTACCGCATGGGCACCGTCAGACGCATGGTTAACCGCTCCGTTCTGCCCGCGCCGCATCTTCTGTATACTGCGCATCATAGGAATCATGTCCTGGTTCGACGGGGCCGCAGGATCGTTCGTTCTGTGGCCGTTAGTCGGCGAGGCGCGGAAGATGGCAATCTTATCGCGGTCGTCTGTCTTGCGTCTCCTGCGCAGGCATAGCCAGACACCAATCCCTATGAGCATCAAAACCAGTCCTCCCACCGCGCCACCCACAGCTGATATGATATTGGATTTTCGTTTGATTGGAGGTGGTGAACTGGTGAAGGTTTGAGAGGAAGACGAAGAAGTAGACGTTCCAGGGTTGGGAGCGGTGGATGCTGTGTTGGTTGAATCAGTGTGAGCACAGAGATAGAGATGTCGTGTACGTACATGGACCGCCCGCCACTGGAGATAGCTGCGCGAATCCAACAGACGGCGGTACCTGGCGGTAAACAGAGTATACATTCCTCTATGCACTTGTATGAAGCAGTTGAAAGTGTGCGATACAAGTACTCACCAAGAATGCGGACCCGAAGTCCCAATTAGGGGCATCGATGCCAACTATATTGCCAAGACACATTGAAGTGTCGCTGGCTACGACACCACGGCTGAGATCTGCCGGATTGAGAGGCCACGCATTCCCTCCGAATGAGATGGTAATATTCAATTCGGTGTTGCACGCTTCACAGACAGCGTAACCGTCGTCAGGATATATGCTACTAAAGCGGCTGCTTACGAAAATGATAAAATCCGTCAGCTGTGGGTTTGCCGCTGGACCCGGGAATAGCGATCCAAATAGCTGCAACCTCTGATGTTGGACCACGGATGCTATGTGCGTTAGTGGTGAATGTGCTTAGAGAAGAGGCATCAGGAATCGTAATTGTTTTCCCGTTAATTGTAATTGCTACTAATGGTTTAGATGCTGAAAGTAACGAATGTAAAACGCTCATCGGATAGTGGGATCTGCCATAACAGGGGTTTTACACCATCTAGATGATGAAACTCCATGTCCCCGACAAACAGCGACGTGTTTCTGCCTCCAAACGTCATCACACCTGCAGCAGACCCCACTTGCGCATCCCGCTTAAACCAGAAGGCAAACTCCGCAGCCTGCGTGACTACAAGGATGTTTTCCAGAAAGGTCGACTGTGTAATAAATAGCGTCATGAAAAGACAGGCCCATCATGCCCACGCCGCCATCGGGCGAGGTGGTATTCTCTGAGTTCAGTAAAGGTCAAGATAAATAAACAGACACGAAGCAGGCACGGACCGAAGTTTTCCGAATGCCCAATGAATTGGCCAATCTAAATTGATTCACTCGGCAGACCGGTGCGTGAGACGGGGACGAATGTCGATGAAGCCGAAGAGTTATACCCCACCAGGCGGATTCCAGAATTCGAAGTAGCGGGAAAGACTGCCATGGGTTGCGCACTGCAATTGTCTGAGTAATACAATAACAAAGCTGGGAAAGAGTCCTCTTACGGTGTTCCTACATTGAGTATGATCGTATAAACACCGCGGTCCTGGAAGGCTTTTTAGAATTGATACCGAGGAGTGTTATAACTTACATCAAGAATCAAATTAACGTCCTGCGCAGGAATGCTACGTCTCAAGGACTCATGCTTTCGAGGGCTGAATCTGTGGGCAATTTGGGTCCGGTCGGCCACTACGAGGTCGCTCGGAGTCAGCTGTTGACCAATTTCTCGACTCAGGGGCAGGTGATTGGGAGAACTCGTCGTGTCAGAAGAGATGGCGTCGGGGCTCATCGGCTGATGGGGGAAGGCGACAGAGGCGGGGGAGCAAGCCATCAGAAAGAGCAAAGACTCAAAAGGGATTGTTGCCCGGATGATAAATGCGGGGAGCGAAAGTGGGAGCAGCCACATTGAGTGGGTAGCGGCGAGGGAGCAAGGGAAAGAACAAGAAGAAAGTTTGGTGAACAGAACTGGTCCATCTCCAACTATTTTGAACTGACAGATGAACAATAGATTGGCTGTGTATGAGACGGTCATCCAGTGAGCGCTCCGCTGAGTTGCCAACATATCTGGTATAATAAGCCTAGCTGGGATGAACGCGAAGGTCAACCTGAAGTGCATGATGGAAATTGGCCAAGTAGTGGTAAATGTTTCGCTGTAGGAGGAGCCCGGGCCACAGCGGAAGGAGGGACCACGGCGCCAATATAAGTGAAGCGCCAAAGAACAAACGGTCCCGCTGTTCATCAGAGTCCACAGCCGAGCTTCGCAGGCCTGGACATCGAGATGGTCTCTTGGATGGTTGTGAAGACAAACTGGTGGAACTCGATACCCGAGGCAGTCGCAAGATGGCGAAGCGGGAGGATACAGCAGGAAAGTCCCTATACAACGGGATATCCGCCAATCCGTTGACCACGTCATCTAGCTGTGCCCCGTTTTGCGATACTCTCGAGCTCTGCTTCCTCAGATTCAGGACAATAACTACGCTGATGGTTTCGGAAATGCTTGAATGTCTCGCAATGAATATCGCTGTCTATTAGTCCTGTTGCCGATACAGAAAGCCCTTCGTGCCAGTCTCCAAATTTAGGTCAACGAATCGTCTCGGCGACCGAGCAAGTCTAGTTGAGCCAAAGCATCTAAACTCCAGATATAATTTAAATACTCACATACGCACAATCCAGACCCGTAGCATATACCTGTAAAGCAGAAACAAACCATAATTAATTCAGCTAAAAGTACATGGGACTTAAAGACGCGAAGTCATTAACAGAAAAGGTACCCGCGCACCGACTCCGTGTGACAAGTGCTTCCGGCGCCATGGCGGTTAGATCCGCCTCGTCAACATTGCCAACAGTTGTACCGCGAGAGCGTCAGTTGCTGGGGTCAGCAGACGGCACAAACACAGCAATGGCCACCGCACGCTCAACCGCCCCACAGCAGTGCACCTGGGCGCATGCGCATAAACACGCCCTCCGGCACGCTGGTAACGTCGACGACTAGGGCTGCCACCCGTTGCCGCGACGGCAACGGCCGTCGATTTGACGGGTGACCTACGGCCACGGGCCGTCTCAAGACGGCCCGTCGAGTCGCTGAAAAAATTCCTGACGGGACTGCACGGTCAACGGGACGGCCGTGACGGGTCAACAGGTATGTTCGAAGCTTTGAACTGTTGTTTTTTCCTACAGAATTTGATACTAAAGCTGTTTTAAGGCTGTGGGACCTGCGAAGTACCCACAGTTAGCTTTCCGGGGTTCAATTGTGGAGGTGGGTGCAGATATAATCAATACCTTTCCGCTCACCGAGACAGATATGATGCAAATGACGCGAGAGAAAGGATGGTGAGTGCTTCTAAGCCCAACTGAATCCCCTGCAACTGCTAAACATGGCATAAACTGGTTAGCCTCGCCAAAACTTTCGAGAATTGACAAACGCAACTCCGACATCAGAGTTCGGAGATTGCCGAAATCGCAGCAAATTGACTGGAACTTGGAATTTTTAGGGTAAGATCAGAGAGGACCGAGACCGAGGCCGTTAAGGAAGTGTAGGTGTGGGATTTAGCCACTATCTGTGCCAGATTACAGCCTCCTGACAGCAGAAATGAATGACCCGTTGAACGGCCGTGACGGCCGTGTTTCAACGGGCCGTCGAGGACGAAAACCGTGCCGTAGCCGTGCCGTCGATTTGTGGAGAAAATGGCTGACGGAACGGGCACGGCACCCGTTCGACGGGTGCCGTCGAACCGTGCCGACGGTCACGGGCGGCAGCCCTATCGACGACACTCGGTACGCGCGCCCGCGCCCGACAGTATCATCCGACTCAGCGCCTTGCCCTCATGGGCAAGTTGGGCGCGCCGTCTCAAGCAGGAGGCGTCTCTGGTGCGCAGGGCGTCAACGCGCGGCGGCGAGAAGGGCAGCAGCCGCGGAAGCTGCGCGCACACACCTGCACCCGCCTCTTTATGACTCCGTTACACGGGCCATATGCGCATCATCGCACCCACAATCTCTCGCGACTCGCGCGCTTCATAGCGGATACACTCGCATGGGAAGGGGTACGCGTGGATGCGTACAGCACGAACGTTACCCGCGGATCGGAAAACGAAAAAAGAAAAGAAGAACATCTGGCGCAGGTGCGAAAATCGAACCCCAGTCACACTTCACCAGCCCCATCCTATGGCGGAAAAGTACGACTGGCACGTCATAAACGCGAATAGGGAGGGTAAAGGGTATAACCGCCACAGACGAACGAGTAAAACGCAAGTGGAGCTGATGGCTAACCTCTAAGCCGGGGGCGGATAGGAGAAGGAGGGGAAAGGAGGGGAGGCAGTAAGGGAGGGCGGGGAATAACGAAATGGCGAGATATGAAAAAAAAAGGCGGAAAAAAAAAAGCGGGGCGCAGCGCCTTCGCGCGTCGTCCGTGTGGCGCGGGGCGGCTATGCATTCGGCTCCCTTTGATGTCTGGCATAAAGAAGGTCTGCTCGCACGGCATCGGCATACAGACGAAGGTGAAAGAGAAGGAAGAAAGTGAGGCAGGAAAGAAGGACGAAGAGGAAGGAACAAGGTGGCGGATGAGCGTGAAGGGGGCGGGGTGCGCGCGCGGTATGTGCGCACCTATAGGCCACATAGCCCGCAGATATCGCGCACCGCCGGCTTAACTCGAAGTCCGCGCCAGCGCAACAACTTGGTAACGCTTCGCGCTGAAGCACAAAGGAAGGCATCGGTGAGGGACGTCCTTACCGCGCGGGCAATGTATCCGCAGTGCATGACAGCGAGAGCATCGACGGCAGGCTCATCCACCGGGTGAATGAAGCAACGCGCAGTGAACGCACAGAGCGGCACTGTAGACGGCCTACCCAGTGGCACCGCCCGCGAACGGTCAAAGGACGGATACGCGGTGCCGATAGAAGAGAAGGGAATAGGTGCAAGAGGAACAGGGGGGAGAAGGGCATGAGCGACGCTCCGAGATAGGTCGGAGAATCGGGGGATGGCGAAAACGGGCACGAGCAGGGAGGGATGGCATGGATGGCAAATGGAGAAGAATATCCAAGGTAGGTGCGGGAAAGAGGAGTAGAGTAGAAAAAAGGAGTCGGCGCCATCCGACGCCCAGGTTAGCCAGCGCTCCACTAACGAGGACGGCGCCCAGGGATCATGTGCTACACGCTACCGCATAACCTATGCCCGCGGCGGCGAGAAGTGAAAGCCGCCTAAAGCGGCATATATCGGGGAGAGACTAGGAAGAAGGGTAGGGGGGACGACAAAAGACGAGAATGAAGCAGCTGGCACTGAGAACGGAACACAAATGGCGGTGCGCGTCGAACGCGGCGGAAACTGGCTCGCGTCGTAGTGGTCATTCGAAATGGCTCCGTATTGATGCTGGGGCCACGAGTGTAGGGATAGCGGGTGTTCCCAGACAGAGTTGAAGGCAGAAAGTCGGCAAGCACATGAGATGAGAAGATTGTTTGCGCATTGTTTGGAGCTGTCCCATTCCGACGCTGATGGCCAAATATCACGCTCTCCTTTCTTCCACCATGGTCAGACTCACTGTCAGCCCTTTGATTATGTCGCGCTTCTTACGCAGGCGACCTGAGGATCGTAGCAACTTGATTTAAGGCCAACTCCCAACCTCGTTGCCACTCCCGCCGCTCTCAAGCCGTGCCCGGGGGCCGGGCTTATTGCTCGGCAAGTTTAGTGATCTCTTCTAGGGCTGTGCGCCGTCCCGTCGACGGGCACGACCGTCGTTTCGACGGGACCTGGACGGGAACGGTCCGTCACGCGACGGCCGTCATTTCGACAACTCAAACTACTGAGTAAGTTCATAAGGTGTGGCCTAAACTGTGTATTGGGCTTACCTGTGCATGAAACATGCCATGCAAAAGGCTTACACATCGCATATGGCCGATTATGGCGTGTTTTCTGGACCCGTCGACCCGTCGACGGCCGTTTTCGACGGGCACGGCCGTCAAAAACGCAGTCGAAGAGCCCGACGGAACGGGTCGGCTACCCGTCGCACGGAACCCGTGGAACCGGCGCGACGGGCACGGCGCACAGCCCTAATCTCTTCTTCGTTCTTTTATCAGTGTGTTCATTATTTTCAGGGCAAAGGTTCGCAGAACGATGCATGCACTCGATCCAGGCGGCCCTGCCCGTCGTTTTCTATCCAAGCGGCCACCAAAGTTCGTTCTACATTGACTGACACCGCCGTGTATTATGAAATTCACCTTGATGGGCATGAAAAACTCAACTTCAAGGTGCTGCGAATGGGCCGTGCCAGCGTTGACATGTATGGTGGTCGATGTCATGGTAGTGACTATATTGTCCACATGACAGTGGTGCCCAATGCGAGGTGTGCTTTCACAGTCGGCCATTTGTATCTTGATCTTGTGGAATCAACGGGAGGTATCGAGTGCTTTGTTGAAACTAAGTCTCCCAGAAACCCCCATTCAAATCACGCTAGATGAACTGAGCCACAATATATGTTCCAATTTCATGAACAGCTTCGGTATGCCAATTTTCAATTGCTCTTGTTCTGGATAATACATTGATCGTACTATGTAGAGCTCAATTCCTTCCTGATGTCTCATCCACTGAAGCACCTGCATGTGTCGCCCTTAAAAGCTCCGACAACATTCCGATCGAAGCACTCTGGAGTTATATCTTGAAATACACGGGACACGATTTAAAGGCGGCCATTCTCCTCGGCAGAACAGAGAACTACATCAACATTTCAAACAAGCTTCACATGTGCGTTGTTAAATTCTGTGTTGTGTTGTTTTGATTTCATGCGGAATAGACATTTTTTCCATTGGCTGTGGTTCAGAATCGTGCAAAATGCTGTCAACCAATTTGTGCGATACTGGAACACTCACAAAACTCGAAAGCAGAGCAGCAAGTATTTGCCCTCGGGTGTTGCGCCTGAGGAGGTTTTTCAGCATCCTGAGAACTTTAGGCTTCGCCACGCGGGCATTCCGGCGGATCTCAATGTGGTTCGCGAACTTCGAAATACGCTTCCCAAGTCCAGGGACGACTGCTTTCATTGGGTTTTGCTTGATTTTGATTTACGCCCGGTTGCGGCTTATGAATCTCTGGGAAGCCCCGAATTGACTATTTCGACGGGGTGGACCGTTTATCGCAGGATTCCGGCCATATTGTAGTACGAGAATAGTATGTATTTATATTTGTTGCCGTCAGTACTGCTAGATCAATATAAGTGACATGTTGATGCCGATGTCAAAAGTCAAATTCAACCTCGGCCTTTAGGCTAGCCTAGGGAGAGAGGGAGGGAAGAAGGAAGGACTCCGGAGATGAGCAAGGCATCACATCCACCCCCCGAGGTGAGCGTGATGTGCCAGGAGATGGGCACGGACTCACGAAGTTACGGCCCGATCCTGAGTCACCTGATTGAAATCCTACCGTAATCTGTCTGCTCCGTTTATAGGCAATTACATTCGGGCCCGGTCCCGTTAAGAAATATTAATCGAAGGAAGACTCAAGAGCTATCGAAAGACGCCTATCTTAACACCATCGAACTTAAGAGCGCTTTACGCAAGTATTTTGGGTCGACTTTATCAAATTAAAGGAGAGACTCCCAGCCCGGCCCGCCTGTTGTCGAACGCTCGCTCAATTTCCATCCGGGCCGCCCTCAGCTGGCCACATGGCCGTGATACGTCGGGAGAGTTCATATTAAATTGGATGCCGGGAGTGAATTTCCTTCTCCTCAATGTCTCGCCTCTACCTCACAACCTTCCTGGCATTTCTATGCGCGACGCCCGGAGAATCGAAGTTCACGGGCCAGCACCCCCCGCCGCTACCTAGAAAGCATTGCACCGTTCAGCACAACCACAACGGCGCCGATGACTCTCCACACATTCTGAAGGCCTTCAAAGACTGCGCAACCGATTCCGTTATCACGTTCCTACCTGCAAACTACTCTGCGTACACGCCCATTACACTCGCCGGACTGAGTCCGTTTCCGTCTCTTTGAGAATGTGGTGGGATTTAAAAGCAATATAGAGAACGTCGTCATCCATTTGAACGGATACCTGTTGCTTCCCAACAATATAACAAAGGTTCAGCAGGAAATGAGCGTTACGACGAACCAACCGAACGTATGTTTTTTCCCTTTCGTTATTACAACGGTACCCTTGTTCGAACAGACAATTGCGACGCCTTGGTTTTACTTCCACGGTAATACTATTTTATCCTGCGGTAAATTATGTTGACCTCTTTCAAAGGCAGCAACGTCCAGCTCATCGGTTCCACCGACTTTGAATGGGGTAGATTCTATGGATTCGGCAACCATAGGTGGGACTTGGGAAACCAAGTCGGTATTTCCCGCCATCCCGCTCTCCCAGACCTGACCAAATATCATTTAAGACACTCAGACCATACCTAGCCACGTTCAACGTGATGAACGGTATTTTTTTCCCCCTTGACAAGCGCCGCTCTTCAACAACTTATATCATTCGATGAAGGTTTGATGCGCAATCTCAAAGTCAGCTGGAGGCTACTACTTATCATGTGCTTGGCATTCCGTTAACCATTCAGTCACAAGGTTATCAAACCTGTCGCCTGGGGTTGGAATCTGCCTGGAACGAATCTTCGAGTCGAGAATCATTTCATGGATGCTGTACCGGATAATGGGACGCGTTGGAACACGGTTGTATGTGGTCCGTGTTTTTTTCTGGTTTTCGGCAAAAACTGATGAGCGCTGTGGCTATTAATTATAGAGCTTCCCGTTTAACACGTAAGTTTCTCTCTTCAAACCAGAGACATGGGTTGAATCGGAAACGACGCACTTTCCAGCGACGGTAGAAAAATAATGACCCCAGTTCATTACCGTTCTTAATTTTGTGTAGGGATCAATATCTCCGGACAAAACATCACCGTGGACGGGTACGGGTCTCCTTCAACTAGAGTATAGCATACTTACTTTCCTCCAGATACTAGGGCCGCAATGGCGACGACTGTATTTCTGTGATCAATGGAGCACGAAATGTCTTCGTGACCAACGGCTTCTGCGGATTCTCTTCTCATGGTCTCAGCATTGGGTCTTTGGGAAAAGGCGGCTCCTTCCAGACTGTGCAAGGAGTAGTATTTAAAAACTGGACTATGGATGGAGCAGTTTATGGCGCGAGGGCAAATCTCTCTCAAAATTCTAACACTACATCCTATCTTACCTTGTTTCAGTTCAAAAGTTGGACGGGCGGCGCCGGTTTCGCAGATACTGTTACCTGGGAAGATATCACGCTCGTGAACGTTTCAACTCCTATCTTCCTAACTCAAAAGTTCGTCATCGTCATTCTACTCATTAGTATGCGCCTAACCTAGGTGATACCGAAGCTACTTTGATCAGGTACGGATTTAACTCCTTTTGCGAGTAGTCTTCTTCAAAAACAAATATTTGTAGAGTCTGGGGCCCCCTCCGAACGTCACAAGCAACAGCAGCACACATATATCCAATTTCAAGTACAATAACTTCAAGGGTAGTCTGAACGCGAATTGGAGTAGGCTGAATATTTACCAACCTTTATCAATTGGCATTTCTGAGCTTTGTTATTCATAGCCGACGGATGTGCGCAGGCTCCAATAAGAATCCAAGCATTTTGAATTGATACGATTTCTTTATTCAGCATACATCACTCCGGTGTGTTGGAATTTCATCCAGGGTGGAGACGCGACGCAGAGCATCATCTTCGATCTCTATCAAGGGACAGGTTCGTTGAAGTTTATTCTGTCTGGGATGAACTCAACATCATTACTGCCATTAGCGGTCAATATCTCAGTGGGGAGGATCGATGTTCATCCATTCGAGAAGCCAATGAGACGACTGTCATCTGTGACCCGGCGACGCTGGCTCCCGGCAAACAATCGACTTTGGGATTCAATTGTACTCGGGGACCTTATGTTGCGACTCCGATTGTTTAATTTAACTCGTAGCAATGCAAAGAACGAGATATTCCAACGTTATTTTTCCAAAAGATTTGGGGCTCATTGCGACTTGCGCTACATGGGGGTTTTTGATTGGAAACCTGTTCTGAAACTTTAGGGGTGCTCAATTCTTAGGTCGACCCGGTCAGGTCGTTTAAAATAACTCAATATTTGTCAAAATTCAAACTCCGACACAATTAATAATCTTCATCACAGCTTTGCCACACATCCTATGAAGATAAATCTGGTACTGGGTAACTTGATACAGCTTATACAACACATGTAAGATGCTACTGGATGACAGAGAAGCAGAGAAGTGAAGTGGAGAAGTGCCACTCAAAGCGGAGTTTGAATCTTTATTTGCTCCACACAAATATTGAATTATTTTGAACGACCTGACCGGGTCGACCTAAGAATTGAGAACCCCTTTGGGAAACCTAAGCTCATTTTTGATTCTGCACCTGCCCCAGATAATGTCGAGAGTGTCTTCTTGTCTTAAATCACCAGTGCTAGTAGCCACACAAGTCTCATTACTGTATTATTATTGTTGTCTGCTTAGTTGACCGAGGCCATGACACCCGTCAGGAAATAGCAGATGTATGTGACATGTCAAGGTGCACCATAAGTCGAGCACTGCTTGGCCGCGCTAGCCGCCTCTAAGGCTCCAATCATTTAGTTTTCGTGTATGGATCTGGGCACACTAAACGGAAACGGTACCTAAACAGTTTAAAACAGTTTACAAACGGTATTTTTGTAGGGTTTGATTTCCACTGCCAAGAACCTGTCCTTAATATGGGTTTTCAGCTCGAAATATGCTTGAGGATCTTTGCATGATTAACGACTTCTCCCAAGTGTGCGTTAGATGCAGGGGATGGCCAGCAGCGTGGAGGTCGGCAGTAGGAGGCCACCATCATAACATGTGTATACTTCTGAATGCATCCTTTCGTACAGACACATCCATCGATCCCTAGTAATATGCTACATACGACACTCCCCCGCGTCGTAGTATGCTTAGCCAGCCCCAAAGCACTTGATTTGAGCATGATACACCCTAACTACGACACGGGGCGGTGTTGTATCAAGTATATTACTAGGATTCTCGATCGAATCGATAGGTCCAAACTGGGAAACCGATGGGAACAACTTGGCCGATTTCATTGGGGCAATCCCTCCAGGATGCTGGGACATATAAGGCACCGCCTCCGTCCTTTGATGGCGCTGCAATAAAAAGAACGGCCTAGAGCTTCGCGGAGTCTGGACGGAATCGCTGGGTCCAAAGAGGGAAACCGATGCCCCTCGATTTTCCTGCGGAAGTCCCTCCGTGATCCTCCGGCCTTTGCAGGGCTTTTGGACGGTTTTGGCCATAGCTGGCCCAAAACAGGAGCAAACGGAGTCGGGCGACAATCGAATTCGGTCTCCAGGATGGTGCGGACGCTGCCTCCAGGGTGCCTCCGTCCTCTGAACGGGGTGGCTAAAGCCGCCCCCCCGTTTGGGGGGAGGATATCCATAGGTAAATTTCTCCTTGCAGCTGCGAAAGACGGGATTATGGGAGGAGGCGCGGGACCATTCCGCTACCAAGCCCTCTTCGATTCATCTGTACTTCCCATACATCCACTTCAACTTATTATATATATGTTCCTGTACTGTAATTTACTTCTGATGGACGAGAGGTGCAGAGTCCGAGCTTCATTCCCTTGATTTTCAACTTGTATACAGGTAAATATATTTCTCTCGCCATAATAAATCCTGGTTATTCAGGTTTACCAAAAAAAAAAAAATTCTTCAAGATTGGAATGGCTCAGACCCGAGTCAAACAGATTACCTTCTCCATGAAAATGTCGCTGATGGTATACAAACTACCAAGAGGGGACGCAGTACCATTCTGCTACTGAGACTTAGTCTCCGCCTTCTCAACTTGTATATATGATGTTCAACTCATTCACCTATATGCATGGCAGAAAAGAATGTTACACTCGATTAGTTGAAGTCCTCCTTCCTGCTTGCGCCGGAAAATGAGAAAAAGGATAAAATTCCTGAAGTGAATAGTTGACTTTCTCTTTATACCCGCATGCAGTGAAAGCAAGGAACCACACCCGATACTAAGCATTGTCTGCATTTTTTTCTCCCTTGAAAATGCTCTCATGCAGCCTGCAGTGTGTTTAAACTAGCTGCGGCTTATTTCCGGTTACAAACCTTCGAAAAAAATACAGATCCGCTGCCTCCCGAGTTTTATTCAGTTCATTTATCCCTCACTCCAGATCTTCTAGCATGATCACAGAATATAATAACTAAAACAAAATAAACATGCTGCTCATACCCCTACCTCGAATGCATAAATATGAAGCAGACTGTTGAGTTTGGTGGATATTTCGAATTATTTGAGGCTGCATCAGTGACAACTTGCAGGGAATGGTAGTTAATTTACCTTCACACACTTAATCACCATTGATGTGGGTAAATTGAATAAATAGGGAGGCTACATACTGGAAAAATGGCTATGATCTGGACATGACATGCGGTTCACACCAAGAATAGATGGGTATGTATTTATCTAAATATGGGTGGAGCTGAGGAAAGTTGAAGCGAAGGAACAACAAGACTACGCTGATTATCCTAGACCTAGACCAAAACTTAAAGCAAGACTTCATGCCTCTCCTTGTCCCTGACATCACTTCCTTGAGCCAATTCATCCTCTTCCTCATCCTCTTCACTGATATATGCCTCCTCCGGTGCACTAACATGTACGTGCAATTCTGAAAGGTGTTGGAGTTGTTCCTCATATTCGATCAAAAGAGCAGAGTCAACATCTGCTAGCTTTGCATCAATCATGACTATATCCCCCATCTGCGAAGATCTTTCGAACAGAGGCCTTGCTGCCTTCCACAATCTAACTGCTTTGATGACCTCTCCACGGGCCTGTAGTATATTTGCTATTCGAACCATGCAATCTGCCCGCCAACGATGGACATCCATGAATGTGAATCCATCAAGAGCAACATTGAATAGGCTGAGTGCTGTTTGATCATCACCTTGGGCACAAAAAATCTGGCCAAGGCATCGCAATGCCTGTATTGTCTGACGCTTGGCCTTGCACTTCAATGCCAGTCCAAGGAAGATTCCGGTCCATCGCAGTGTAGTTTGGGTGTCATTCATACCAATGGAAAGATCTCCAAGCCTTTCAAGGCGTAAGAGTGTCAGGTCCGTGTCAAGAGCCAGACACAATTCAAAACCTTTTTCAAACATTGCCATCACAGTCCCAAGAGCCCCATCAGGAAGACAAAGTTCAGCAGCTACATGATCAGCTACAAGACTTGTATATCTGGCAAGGTACCCATACAATGCCTTCAAATGAGACTGAACCATGTTTATATTTTGCCAAATGTTTTTTGATTCAGCACCAGTAGCAATGTCAATGACAGCAATGTTCAAATTTGCGATGATGGCAATGACTGAAGTTGGCTGGCAGCTGGATGCAATGGTGACTTGAAGTTTGCGAGATTCCAGATACTCAGATTTCAGAAGGTGTATCTCAGCCTGCTGATTTATGATGTCAAGTTCCAATACACTTTGTTGTTGACCAAGAGTAGCAAGGATATGTCTGGCTTTTTTCAGAAGATGTTGAGCATGCCAATAGTTTGACAGCTGTGTGTGGCAGATTCCTTGAAAGTAGAAACACCATGCTTGATAATAGATGTCACCTATGTGCTCAGCATAGTTATGTGCCTGCTGCGCATGTGTGAGTGCATTCAAGGGTTTTCCAGTAGCATGCAAGACATTGCATATGCTGGTCAAT
Organism: Mycena rebaudengoi; assembly: GCA_029282285.1. NCBI lineage: Eukaryota > Fungi > Basidiomycota > Agaricomycetes > Agaricales > Mycenaceae > Mycena > Mycena rebaudengoi. The sequence goes on along the minus strand of JARJCX010000186.1, from coordinate 228,961 downwards.
ACACTGATGCCAACAATGGTGGGGAATCCAATGCTTTCTGTCAGAGAATAGGCTTTTTGATAGTACTTCAGGGCTCCTGCACAATCTGACTTTGCCCCCTTGAAGTAGATTCCCACAGCACGGTACCATCTGGCTGGTGATAAATTAATTAAGTGAACACAAGGACTGTGATTGTGTCTTACCCTGTTCCAGTGGATCTTTTGATGTAAAATGCTGAGTGCCTAGGGTGATGTCACTATTGAGATCTAGGTCAGGAAAATATGTTGAAGTTTCCAATAGCTCAATGAGATAATCCCCAAAGATTTGATTGTCATTCCAACACAGCATTTGCCCAGAAAGCTGCAGCAAAAGGGGTGAATATGTGCTGTGAATCCGGCGATAGAAGTAATTGAGAAACAGGATGCTTTTGAAATTCTGGACATGATCAGGCCCCTGCAGTTCAAGCCCATCGTGGAGAACAGTGTTGAAGTTGCCCAAATTTTGTGAAATTTGAGGGTGTATATATGCTACATTGAGATTCTTGAATTGGTTCCAGAGATCAAGAATTTGGTGGAAGTGTTGGCGGAGCTTCAGCTTCAGGGCGTTTTCAGGAGGATAAATATGTAGGATGTGTTCTCGAATAGGAACCAGCACTTTCAGGTGCTGATCCTGGCCAACAAAGGCAAGGGCTGTTTGAATCAGAGTGGTCTTGCAGGCCAGAATGTCAAGGATTGGAAGTTTGGCTTGCACCAACTCGGTATCTGCAAGCCCATCTGGTAGTATGGACAGAACACTGAGCAGGTCTTGAGCACCTGGGGTCATACGGGAGCTTGTGTATGACAACATAATGGATATGTCCAGGCTTGATCTCTGGTCATACCCATCTGAAAGCATCCGAGTACTTTCCATTTTCCAACGAGAAAGTGCCTTGGCACATCCCTCGGAATCAGCAACACTTGCAATAAGGCTGACTGCCAGTGGAAGATTCCCTGTCAGTTCAAGGAGTTCCTTGATACTGGCATCATCCTGGCCTCCATCAGCAATCTCAATGAAGGTTTGCCGAGCGGCCACATCAGAAAGCGGCTCTAGAGGGGCCAGGAAGGGGCGGGTCCATTTGACTTTGGCCGGTCGCTCTGCACCTCTCAGGGTGATCTACAGGAAGTTCAAGGTATTACTGGATAAACTTGCAAACATTACTCACCACGAGGCCCAAGTGGGGGACATCAGTCAAGAGAGATAGAAACTCTTCAACTTCAGAGCGAGCCGAAAGGGTTTCCCAAGGGGTCTCCAGATTATCAAGGACCAGAAGGGAAGGAGGAGCATGGCCAAAATAATGTGCAACCTTCTTTGCCATGCTTGAGCCCTTCCCCAGCCCAATATGGTTTGCAATTGTCGCTGCCAGCTCAGTGCAAGTGGGGCTTGAGTGGCATGGAACAAAGTATCGATGTGAATACTTGGCTTCCACCTGTGGATTGTGGAGGGCAGCTGTGGCGAGGCTGGTCTTTCCCATGCCTCCTGCACCAAGAATAGCAATGTGGGCAGAATCCTGTATGAGAATATTCACCACATCCTGGAGCTCTGATTCACGGCCATTGAAGATTTGTGGGCAGGGTGGAAGTAGACCAAAAGATCCTGAGCTGTTCAAGACCTTGAGTAAGATTGATGGATTGCAGGTTTGGCTCACCTATTATTTTTCAAACTTGCCAGAGTTCCTGCCATCTAAAAACCATGAGTATAAATTTCAATGTTCATACTTAGCTACTCACTGAGTGATCAGATCCAGTGAGGGTAGAGTCTTTCTCCAAAAGGGCAACAAGCTTCTCATGCTGTTCCTTGGCATCCTTTTTCATTTGCCCCATTTGAGACAAGGTAGAACCTGTAACCTGAGCCTGCAAATGGTTTGGATGTGCACTAAAACACATTTCATCTGATATACCTTGAACAATCCAACCATCCGGCTGAGCTCCTGCTTGCATGTTTCCAATCTTTCTCCAACCTCAGGCCGTCTGAAAAGTCCCTTTATTTTTCCCAGAGTGCTTTTTTGTTCTCCATTCAGAACTGTGAACACTTTTTCAAGTGCCCTAGTGTAAAATATAAGATGAATATAATGTCGTCATCAAATGGGACTCACTCAGTGAATTTTGCAATGTCATACAGGAGTGCTGTTGGAAGGACACCCCTGATTTCTGAAGTTGAATTAAGCTGGACAATGATGCACAGGATTTCATGAATGTGCTCGACGTAGACCCAAGTAAACTAAGTTGGCCTACGAGGTCAGGGAATGTAGTGAACAGAAACAGAGATGATTTTCCGCTCCCGAAATCAATCTGCAACAGCGCAATGAATGATCTTTGCGGCCCGACCCGCCCTCACTGCATTGTCCAATGATTTTTCCTGTAACTGCAGCGATTAGGAACCGCAATTTTCGGAGCATTGCTGCATTGCCTTGCAATTGAATGAAGTTCCCAATAACACATATTGAAAATTAAAGGAAAGGAGTACTTAGAGCTGAGTATATTGTAAACTGAGAAACATGGGCATGCTGGGGAGCTGAAAATATGGTAATGAATGATCCGTACTCGAATCTGGGGAAGACTCTGGCATCAGAAACCACGGGTGCCAAGATTGCCAGCAAAGTTGAGTCCCACATGGCAATTGCATTCTGAAAAGAACTGTGCCTATGCGTGGGTGGAGTAGGAGAATCAGAGAAAAAAGGTGACTTCCTCTTCAGACTTATTAACAGGTGTTAATATAATATCCAGAGTATTGGAGGCCTACTGAAGGGAAGTGAAATAGCCATATATGACGGCTTCCTGGGAGAAAGAAGCGGGAATGATCTTATGGTATAAAGGGTACAGCCGAGAAGAAAAAGAGAGGAATGGGGGAAGGGATTTGCACAGCTCAGATTGCTCCATAATTCGGGCGAGTTGGGGTAGTTTGGCAAAAAGAACTACTCACGTTGACTTCCATCGTCGCAGTTGGAATGGATTAGACGCCCGTAACGCCGTCACAACGAACCAGCGCACCCGATCAGACAACGATCAGAACACCTCCCTCCGCGCCTTGCGCATCACATCCCACTCGCGCCCTCCATGGCGGCGAGCGCGATCACCGTCCCTCACCGCCGACCACCAACGCAGTTTATACCCAACTACAATGCATCCCCCGAGATATTGGGGCTTAAGGGGCTGAGCATCTTTCCGATTGTCGATCTTGACTATAGCTGCTATAGCTACCATAGCACTTAAGATGATTATCATAGCACCTGGATCCGACTTCTTTTTCTCTTGTAGCCGGAAGGTAATAAGATCATCAATAAAACTTATGCTACTGCGAATGGCATGTTGATTGGCAAAACATCAACCAGTATTCACCACTTCTAATGAGCAATGTGAGCAGTTCATGAGGCGGAAGGTGGTAAGTACACAGCAAGAATATCATGCTTGAACTTTGGCGGTTGTTTCTGCATGGCCTGGCCTTCCAGACCCGCCCACCGACGACGCCACCGGAAATCCAGAATAGCCAACCACAACAAGGGTTCAAGGAGCGCAGCCGTCAAGCACAACAGAAATGTACACACTCTGCGATCAAGTGGCGGCCGGTAATCTCAGGCATCGCCTTTGAGCCACAGCAATTCTGATGTTTCCAAGGCAGAGAAGCGCTACACAAAATCACAAGGACACAATGAACGAATGAGAATTCGAAACATGGGTTGTGTGACTACCACCATGCAGGTGCAGTGCACAAGAATTTCCTCGCCCTCGCATTTACTGTACCATTTCAACCAAAGATTCACGCGATGTCACCGTCACTGTCGTGAACATTTTTTGTGAGGTGTTCATTCCTCGCTTGGCAAGAGAAACTACTATAAGGGGACGCTCGGACTGCTGTTTTTGGCAGATTGTGGCTTATTTGGCCCAAAATTCTGCAAAGTCACCGTCACCCTCCTCAATTTTTTTCAGTTCATGGCCCTCCGTCACCCGTCACCTGAATCTTTGGTCGAAATGGTACAGTATTTGAAGATCTCCCAACGAACGTAGCGCGCATGTTAAGTTACAATCAGCGGCGTCTGGAGAGTGATGACATCATTCAGCGTTAATCCATTCTGCTGTAAAGTTTCAACGCATTCACGATCATTGCGTTTCATTTGAGTGTGTCGCTCTACGTGAAATCCACATTCACGTTCAGCAGCAGTCGTCTTTAGGGTCAAATTCCACCTGGTTGGCTGGATATGCAGTGACTCCAATTCTGCGATGGTCAGTAATAGACCCCTCCTGCGTCTGTCCGCTTCCAGCTACACTGGATTCACAGGAATCTGTCGCATGTTCAGTAAGCATCTCCCAGACAATGAGTGTGAATGAAAACATCTAACGCTCGAACCAGCGCTTAATTATCCGTAATACTGGGGAACGCCACATCACCGATGTACGCGGCCGTCAAGTTTTATCTGATTCACGGTGGGTTTTGAACTACTGGTCGCACTTAGGGGAAAGATCCCGACCTTGGGCGTCCGTTCGAGCTCCAAGAATAAGTAGAATATCTGCGACTTTGAAATAACGGCCGTCCCATCAGTTTCAACCCCGAGATCGACGTTGACGCTTGCGAAGTTGGAACCGACAGGCCCGCCAAGCAAACCTCGATTGGGCAACCATGCGTAGAGGCGCTGGTCTGTACCATTAAAAGGCGCTGCTGAGGCCTCAAAACGTCTCATTTTCTTGTGTTCTCCCGCATCGCTCATTGCACTTGCACCCTCCTGCCACGACATGAACGACAGAGGCGCCGTTGTTTACCCGCCCGTCACGGATAGTTCCCTGCCACTTCAGAACGTGGATCCATATTTTCAGTCCGTGCCGGAGGGTAAATCCAATTACACTTGCCCCACATACAGAATCCCGCATTTCTGGCGGCCAATTTGAGATCTGCAGGAAGGATCTACAGTCCGATGGGGGTATGCTTCAGATGAACGTATGCAGCCACGCCAACTGATAAGGTTTCCACTTGGTTTCTACAGAGGCGTTGCATATGTTCCTCCTCTCGCAATCCGCCTCCGCTCCGCAGATTTTGCTTCACTGTCGCGGAACGCACACTGTGAGGACAACCGGTGTGGTAGCGAGGGCGAACGAGAACACTGTATTCGTCGGGGTCCGGACCTCGGTGCAAACACATGTCGATTTTGATTTCTTTGTTAATGTGGGCGTGTTCGATGCCGCCAGTCGTGTTTTCTCCGCCCGGGATTCTGATCCTGTTTACCGGGGGGGCACGGAACGAGAGATAGACCTCCCTGAGGGCATGACCCGGGCGAGCGCTGCCAAGATCGGTCAATTCAAAGGGGGTCGAGGGCTCCCCACCGGAGCAGGGTATTATCCCGCGCGCTAGTGACCCCAAGAAGAGGGGCCAGTGTGCTGAGGTCAACGTTCAGCAAGCTCGTGAGGATGAAACCGTCGAAAGGGGATTGCGTGCCGTCAACGATGGCGCCAAAATTCAACATGATTGACCCCTGTGCCCTATGCCAATAATTTTTTTGAAGGGCTGGATCCCGGGGAGAAGGGAGGCGGTCTTGAGGTAACGAGCCAATCGAAAAAGGACAGCGGCGCCGGTAGCGTACTGTACGTCAGAGGCATTCACGGGTCGTGAACTCAGCCCAACGCCCACCCAATCGATGGCAAGGGATGACAGTCCACGGTCGCAGGTGAACTCCGTGTAGGAATAGCTGCGGAATTCCTCTGTCGGAGGTGACCAATATTGGCTGGTATACGTGAATCCGGGCACCAAGAGTTGTATGACATCTAAAACGAAATCAGTCACCACACGGCCAAAACAGATTTTAGTTTACCTGCATTCTTTGGAGAGGTAGTGTTTGGCTGACAGAAAACCCCGAAGACGTCGTACGTGTCGTCCAGACGGCGTAGACTGCTTGCATTGCTTCTAAGTCCACCAAATGGATCCGCGGGATCCTTCGGAACGAGGACGTCGACGTGAACAGAGATAAAAATCGATGTACAGCCGCAAGATTGACCGGATGCGACATAGATGCTCGAGAGATGAAGAAGCACCGAAAGGGCAAACACTGTTGTTCGGAGTGGGAATGGGAACATAATTGTAATGATACCTCTGCACTGGAGTGAGCTCAGTCTTTATAGGCTTTATGGAATCCCCTGCTTAAATGGTGCTGGAGGTAGGTCGAGACTTTTCCGATTGGCTTGGCCAATCGGCTTGCCCCTATATCGGAGTTTGAATTTGGCTTTGATGGCTTTTTTTGGCGTGCGCAAATCGGCTTGTTCGGCGGGCGTGGCTTGTCCTCTAATACAGCCAGTCGTTCCACTTTATTTTATTCATTTCATAGGAGGCTTATTGGAATTCAATTTCCCTACAAGCCAGTTGGCTCAGTACGAGCCTATTTGGTTGTTCCCAGTACACGCCAATTCTACAAATCCAAGTCGCCAGGATAAACTAGCAACTTATTTATAACAAGCCAAGTATACCATCCTCAGCATCAATACCTCTACTGTAAGCCAGTTTGCACAGTACGAGCGAAATATTCCGTGTCCCCAGCATTTGAATGCAAGCCAATTAAGTACATCCAACCCACTTCAGTCACAACAACGCAAGTCAATTTTGTCTTGGTTCTCAGGGCTGCACTCAAGTAGCCTCATCCACCCTTCTGCCGCCGGCACGAAATTCTATTCACTGCTTCGTCCTACTATAAGGAAATCCAAGCTAATTCAGAGGCTGATAAATCATCTCTCAGCAGCCAATTGGCTTGGGGCACACCGCTTACGTCGGCGTGCCGCAAGCCAATTCTTGTATAGGGACTTTGAATGTCCCCTTCGATATCTTAGGCCATTCCAAAATCTCTGAATTCAATGTGGCAGACACGTATTCAAGTCTTGCCTCACGCCAGAGGCGCGCAGCTGAACTAAGCCTGTTGAACTTCAACACAAGCCGAATCTCTTCATCCAAGCCATTTTATTGCGTCCATATATCTTCACGGTAGCATGTTGCAGTTCATTGCTCACCCTCTACTCATATCCTTGCACGAGACGAAGTTGGACTTCAAAAAAATTGACCAATATCTAGACAATACTCACCAACATCTTCTCTTCCACAGGTGTATTAGATCGCCGAGTCCGATGCTGAAGAGCGGTGCATATTATGAGTGAGAACTCCATAATATGCGTCTCGAGTCCCAGCTGAACAGCGCAAGGAGCCAGTAGTCTCATATGGGCTGACAACCAGCGTCCACAACACCGACCTTCAATGAAAACGTCGAAACTGAAATGCACAAGCCAAGTCACTGAATCAGCGTGGAGGCTTGGAGTTTGGAAACTCATTCCCACACCCGAAGGGAGGTCCTCATAAGTAGTATAAATATAATCAAGAGCGCAATGAGTCTGCGCCTCTAACGCTCCTTCGAAATGCTCTAAATGTGCCAAGTGAAGCTGCAAAAAAGTCGTTCTCATACCCATGAAATGTTGAATGATATTGGGTGGCGAAGGCGACAATTTTGGAGTGGGCTTTGATGCCATCAGGACAAAATGGCTTGCACACTGCGGAGTTTGAACTGAGTTTAAAATCCACGCCAAGTGTCAACCAAGTGTCTTGCACGCAAAGCAGAGGGAAATCATCAATATACAGCACTCCAATGCATGGCCTTTGACTACTTCGACCGGAAACTGAAGATATATTCTTATTTCCACGCACAGTGGATCAGCATGCTGCCAATTATACCTTGTGCGTGGCCATTTTTCAACATAGCACAAACAATTATTGTGTTTTTACTCTCTCATCGTACACACTGCCTCCTATGCATTGCTAGTCGTTATATAACAAGAAAAGCCAGTGATAGAGTGGATTTATGGATGGTGGAATGCTGGCTCGGGGACATATATGCAATTTACGGCGGAGTTAGTGACTCTAGTACATGGAGTTTTGAGTTGCGGGATGTTATGGATGTTTAAAGGGTGCTCCCAAAGATATAATCCTATCCAGATGTTCTTAGTTCACTTTCTCGTCGAAATTGATCGCGACGGGCCAAGCCGACAAAATGGCGTGGGCTTTGATGGGTGTGGGCAAATCGGCTTGTCCCACCAAACGCCCACGCTCTGCCGAAAATATTAATCTTAAGATGGCGGTGGGTGGCCTTCGATGTGAGGCTGACTACACCTGCACCGGAGCGAAGCAAAGACATGTCTTGTTCATTAAAACCAGGTGTGTCAACCAGCTCATGTACATACTCAATTGAAGTAAAACCACTCACGATTTACTGCCGCCGCCGTTCTGTAGAGAGATTGACTGAGCACAAGTAACCCACCCCAGGAAGGAATACTGAAGGCGGAACATGGACGTACCGGAAGGTTGCGCTTCCTCTGTAGAGATTCGGCATCAAATCAAGAGGCTATGCAACTTTGAGAACTCACCATTTGGTACCGCCTGGCGCAGTCGGCAGTGTAAAGACAGGTGTATCAGCTCATTCGAGCCGGTGCAGCCCAGTTGACGCACCAATGTACGGGTCGGGTTTCCAGGCCGCAAGTTTGGTCTCCGCCTGCTCAAACATGTGACCCACCTATCTCGGATCCTTCACATCACTGAAGGACAACGCGTGAGCCAGTGGGGGATACTGGCAACATCTCAAGCGAACCGATTGCGCTCGAACTCTGCCCAGATTTCCACGATTTTTGCGCGCCACACATCCTGTCGAATTGTTCAGTCAACGGAGTTCCTGAGCCGCCGTTTGTAGAGACTGCACGTATTGCCTGTGGGCAGAGGCAAACGTGATGGGCGATGGTATAGCGAGGTGATTATTTGGGTATGTTGTAGTACCTAGACATTTTCCTTCTCATCACCCCGAGGAGTCCACAAGAGTCAATGGATCCTCATTTGATTCGCTCTCAATTCAACCAGCGCTGCGCACCCAGGCCTGATCCTTATGTCACAAAAGTGCATGGATCTTCAGTAGCCAAAACCCGCTCTTGATTCTTGTATAAAACACGCCCTTCGGCCTCGCGTAAAGCTTCTCGCAGTCCAGCCGTGCTGATTTGTCTCCCCCTCGCAGCAAATTCCCGTGTAAAACACGACGAGAAATACCGATAGGATATGCATCTCGCTTTTGTCAGTAATGCTTTTCTTCAGATAACCTCGCACAAACTGCTCTTCTCACTTTTTTCATTGAGAGTACCAGCCATGGACTCCGCCACGGCGAAAGCTACGGCCAACGGTAGTTCGCCTCCGTTCTGGGATCCGGTCTCGTTACTGCTGTTAGTGTTTTAAGCATTCTGGTTCTTTTACGGCTGGTGTCAGAGAGAAATTCCCGCTCTATAAGGTACCGGCCTTGGAGAGGATTGTAATCAAGTTCTTGGTAAGATGTGAATTACGGACCGGACAGAAACTGCCAACTCGAGTAGAGTGTTAAAGGTTAAATGAGTCAACCTCTGTAGGCAGTATTCAGAACCATTTCTCCCCGTTCATGACTATCCTCTCACTGGTGGCACTGGAAAAAACGCTACAGCTCTAGCAAAGTTACTCCTCAAGGCCAACCTTCCCATATTCTTGGCCAATCGGAGCGGCAAGGTTCCTGAACCATTCAGAGCCGTACGCTTCGGCTGGCTAGACACGTTGACATATCAAATTCCTTTCGTAATATCGACTGGATCTATCTCTTTGCGCCAAACATCGTCGACCTCTTCCCACCTATAAAGGCGTTTCTGGATTGGAAATCAAGAAGGGCGTGAAGCGCTTCGTCTTGGTGAGCAGCGCAATGATCGAGGAAGGTGGCCCGTCGGTGGGGAAGGTACACAGATATCTTAGTCTCTCATAGACAGATGCTTCAACAATTTCAATCTCGTTCCTCGATTTGTTGAAAGTAGGTAGTGACCGTGGGCCTGCATGGCTGCAGGCAGCTATCCGAATTTGGCACGTTCAGCGTACCCCCCGTCGTATCTCGTGGTCGAGCGCTCTGTCGAAAAAATATCTGACACTTCTTTCACAATTCAGTGCAGCACAGCGCCTCGTGCTGGGCTGCGGCCACGTACAATTATTTTTCGTATACAGTAAAGAGGACAACCAGTTCCGCAGCTTTTTTCACCTCCTAATCTCCTTTCATTCCTCAGCACTCTTCTAGGCCATCAGCGTGAACATTCTATTTTCTGCCTGGGTCTACTGTCGTCCTACATACAGCCGACTGGCTCAAATTGCATGATCCTTGGCCACTCGAATAATGGTAATGAGCCGGCACGTCAAAAGCTGTGATCCAAAAATCCGGGCCACAGGCACACAATTAAAGCGGTGAAATATTTTCCACCACACTTTGGTGGCTGATGGACGAATGAACATGTACAGGTTATGGCCAACCGAAACCGAGTTGGTCGGTCAGCTCAACACTGCAATCCGCCAACCGGTTTTCACGTCGTAATCGACTTCTGTGAGCGTATCTGGGGCCCCGGCGCTGATGAATCCTACACGCAGTAGCGCAGGGCTACCGGGGTCACTGCTCCCCGTCGCATATAACACACGGTTCCCAGACTGCACAACGAAGTTCAAGGCTGTGATACAGTCTGTGCAAGTGGGACCGCCGCGGAAGCCCGTCGAGTCTCCTATGTACTCGCTAAGAACATTGCTGGGGGAGATGAAGAAGAGGTGTACCTGTTCGATGGGTGAGGGGTGTGCTTTTATCTTAAAATACTCGGGTTTTACAACACACCTCCGCAAAATCGCCCCCATTGAACCGAGTCGCTACCGCAGCAATGAGCGTGTTAAATTGCACCTCTGCCGCCGGGACGACGAGTAGCGAAAGGAACCGCCGCCCGGTGGTAAACGGACCGCTGACGCCCATGACCTGAATACTGTTGTCCGGGTTTTGGTAGTAGATGCGCGTGTCGGCGCTCGCGCCGGGTACTTGGACGGCGGCGATGTTCCCAAAGAAGGTCACTGGAACAACCTCTGGCGAGGGCGCCAACACCATGTCATTTGTTGAGATCGGGCCACCCAAAGCTTTGCTGCACCACAAGAAAACCTAATGGAGGTGAATAGTTCCCACGCCTGCAGAGGGAGCAAGGCACTGACTGGGATGAGGTGGAAGGTGAGCATTGCTTGGGAGATTTGGAGAAGGTCCAAGAGACGGCTACACATTCAGCGCATTGATTTTATAGACATCCTGGGCATCAATTGTTTCTTGAGCCAGGGCAATCAAATGTGAAGAAATGTGAAGAAGCCTACGTCCCTCATGTACATCACAACTCAATCACGATTCTTCGAATGCTCGTTCCCACCCGAATTGGCTATTTTAACTGCTGTTGAAGGGACCTCGAAGCAGATTTCCGTCTCTATAACAACCTTCACCAAGGGCTAAGTGGCAGGCACCAGTATTATTTACAACCGTCAAACTGCCCTGCTATACTTCGTGGTGCATATGGGCGTGCAATTGATCTAGGAACGGGTGCCGTCCAACAAAGATGAAGAGATGTCAAGTCTGAGGGTTCTTCAACTTCTTTATAAGGGGTGATTTGAGCCAGGGAAATCAAATGTGAAGAAGCCTACGGCCCACAGCTCAATCACGATTCTTCGAATGCTCGTTCCCACCCGAGTTGGCTATTTTAACTGCTGTATTGAAGGGACCTCGAAGCAGATTTCCGTCTCTATAACAACCTTCACCAAGGGCTCAGTGGCAGGCACCAGTATTATCTACAACCGTCAGACTGCCCTGGTATGCCTCGTGGTGCATATGGGCGTGAAATTGATCTAGGAACGGGTGCCGTCCAACAAAGATGAAGAGATGTCAAGTCTGGGGGTTCTTCAACTTCTTTATAAAGGGTGACTTAAATCAGTGAAATGTGTAGATGTGGCAGATCAAGGTACTATTCCTGTTACTGGTTCAAATCAACAGAGGCAACCCCGCCATACCAAGGGTGATGGCAAATCGGTCGTCAGACCGATTAAACCCGAAGCTGCCGGGCGGCAAAACCCTCGGCAATCTGAGGCTATTTCTGGCGAAATCATACCCTCAGAATGACTGATTTTTCAGTTACGCGCGCCCTAGCTGCGGGTATCCGGTGGGGTGTAGGCTTCATGGACGGCGGGAAGCGGTTTGCTATCGCGAAGCGCCCTGTCGTTCTCCACATCTTTGTGTACCCTCTCTTTGGACTTCCGTAGTGCATGTGCCCCCGTTCCGCCCTCCGTCGTCGCTAGGTCTGCGCCCGCCTTCGCGAGTTCGTCTGCCCGATCGTTTCCGACAATGTCGTGGTGTCCTGGTGACCACGCGATTTCTATCATGTGGGCAGGATTGGCGTGATTTTCTTGTGGAATTGTTGCGCATAGAGCTGGCCCGCGCGTGGTTTCGGGTCAAAGATTATGGCGACACCGACACCTAGTTCGCAATGTCCAGCCTTAATCCCGCCGGCTCCCGAATCTGAAATTTATAAAGTCTCCCCAAAGAGAGGTTTCCAACCAATTTATACCTCCTTCTGCTAGGTCCCCACCACCCTATTCCCCACAGTACGATTAACATTTTGACCTAGGCTGAGCCTCAGAACCTAGATCCAATGCGAGTCATACTCCTCTTTTTCACTGGCCTTGGCATACTCCTCGGTGCAACCAATGCGCGGGCAACAGTGGGCTCGGATGACGGCCTCAACGCACGTCCAACGGCGTCGGATGGCGGCGTGGAAGGTAGGCAATGCGAACAGTTCTCGTCGATATAACAATTCCTTCCCAGTGTACGGGAAGGTAGCGGATGCACGCAGACGTACACTGTTGAGAGCGGAGGGACCTGCTCCACATCGAGTCAACCCACAGAATCTCAGATGCCCAGCTTCATACACTCTCCCACAATATTCAATTGCGGCTAGCCTGTTTGTTTTTCTTTTCGAGGTCTAGCTCTGAAGACTGAGAGAAGAACCGACATTTTTTCTTCTCCCACTAGAAGCCTGCTTCCCATTCATTGACTATACCGTGAAAAACAGGAGAACGGGTTAGGGTTAACCCTTTCTTTTGACTACGCATTGACACCCCGGCGATAGGGGTGACAAGGACCAGTAAAAAAAGCTACATACACTAAGGATCACGCGAGTGCGACGCTACACAGACTCATTGTTCTGCATGTCGCAAAGAAGCCGACACCTGTCAATGGATATGCCTCAAAGCGTCCCGAGGGCGCGGTGCGAATCGAGACGTGCCAAATGTGAGCATTGAAATGGAGTCCACCGTCTGCGCGACTGTTTGAGGCACGACGGCGCCAGGTAAACGGGACGAACGCAGTGAGAATGGGTCGCTCAAGGACCTGAAATGCACGGGGAACATATTGCGTGGGATCAGCGCGAAGATGGTCTAGAACTAGGTCCTTGAAAAGTGCCAGTAGAAGTAGAGGAAAGACAACACACAGGCGCACCTGCTGAGCCAATTTTGACCTGCAGGAACCGGGGAGGCGGGAGAAGTTGGCGTGTTGGGAGTTGAAATTTTTCCGTGCTTTGTAGGGCTCCCAAACCCGACTTTAACCCCCCATACCAGACCTAGGTTACTGCCCTTAATGGCACCCCCCCTGTGTTTAATTGGCACATTTCTCATTTAAAACAGCTTTGTTTTATGAGATCCAGATGGGGTATGGAGGAGCACTCTTGTGGTTTTTTTTTACGAGTCCTAAACTTGTTTAGGTAATCGTTTTTAGTCATTTTCCTAGGCCACTTTTTGGAAAAAAGTCAGTATTTGATGACTTTGACTTTGCGTGGGATGGGAATTTGATTGGGTTGATGCCAAGGATTTCACGGTACCGCGTTTTGCATTTCTCCTCCAACCTGCTGTGAGAACTCTAGAAAACTAAGACCGCTCCACAAGATACGTACCGCACTATGCCTGACATTCTGGAATGGGTCCATATTACTATTCATCGAGGTCGCAACTTCCAACTATTCTTCCGCCGGTAGCCGGTCCGAACGCGTGGTTACGACTTACAAGCAACGAGGCAGATGGAATATTACTCACCGTTATTCCTTGCTGATTAAAGTGATACATAAGCCAGGTTTCTCAGTGTGCTCACTAATCCTCAAGCTGAATCACCAGGTATCGCCGATAAGGTAGGTAGCTTCTTATCAACGATTCTTGGACGATTCTCAAAGCGATTCTCAGGTGATAAAAGCGTGAGAGAATCGCCGTCATGAGAATCGCTTTTAATTGTGTAGAAGCTCCTCTGGAGGTGTTTCTGCGACGATTCTGAGGCGATTGTGATTCTCTGAAATTAAATTTGTCCAGAATCGACCGAGAATCCACATCAGAATCCACATCAGAATCGCCTCAGAATCGCCCGAGAATCGCTACTGTGACTGCCCCTATTACAAGGTACAGGAATAATGCTGGGGCCCGGAAGTATCCGGGTAGGCGAATATGTCTGCAGCTATGTAGTGGCCAATACATCAACTCAATTATTTTGTTGTCATTGATCAGGGTCGACACATACAATTCCGTGGAGACTAAATCAAACTTGCCTTGGCTTTTCTTCAAGATATGGATTTTGTCCATGTATTCTTCTGGTCTGCTGCCACAGATGAAATATTGGCAGGCATGGCCAAAGGCCATGCTTTTGTTCCACCCAATCTGAGCTGGTCGACGCGAAGATTGGGCGGGCTCCCCTATAGAGGTAAACCGTTTCTACTGTGATTTATGAAATGAAATTTAATGAAGGTTTGTTCAGACCAAGTATTGAACCAGATGGCGGCTTAGCTTCGTTTCTGTACAAGTTTACCAGCATGTCACTGGTTCAAGTTCATGCTCTGTCAGTGTCAGGTATCTAAATCAAACACATCTCCCACTGAACCATACCTTTACATTGGTGAAGCCATATCCCATTCAAAGACTTGCACTGACTGTGAATAAACCTCAACGCCGGGATTTGGATAATCTAAAGATTATGACACAAATGCGGCCCAAACATCATGTTGATCCTTCCTTCTACCAGTAAATTACAAGCTCATTGGCAGTCCACAAGATCTCGATGAGTTTTGTGGGGTTATTTAAAAAATAAAAGTGCCAGTTTTCACCGGGCCACAATGCTGGAATTATTGCAATTTTCAAAATTAATGACACTTTGGAAAAATAAAATAAAATAATCGGAGGACAGGGAGCCCAGCAAGGTGGGTTCGAACCCCGTCACGTGTACTCCATGCCGCATTCACAACCCGCTTCGACGCGATTACACGGGATCGGAACGTCCTTGACAGTAATACCGAGCACCACGCCGCGAAGCAGGAGAAGGTCAACATCAAGCAGGCCGTGGCCATTGATATGCTGCGTACCGAAAATGCCGAGCTGCGGGCCAAGATCAGCGCAGTCGAAGCCGCCGTGGCTGGGCTGTCCCTGGCTCCCCCGGCGCCGCCGATCCGTTCGCACTCCCGCTCTCCTGAACACCATGCATTCAATACCCGTCCCCGCTCTCCCCTTCCGCGCATGTATCAAGCGCCTAGTGACACTCGCGCCCGTTCTCAGTCCGCCGAGATGCCTCGCGAGGCGAAGCGCCAGCGCTACAGCGAACCTGACGACCCCCCCATGATCACCATGGGCCCCTTCCCGCCCACTTCGATGTCGGCTCTCTCCACGCAGCCATCCCGAACCACTTCCGCGACGCGAAACCATATCGTGTTGAGCGCGATCCCGTCATTTCCCACAACCTGCACGTGTCCCTGCAAACTGCGTCGCAAGTCAAAGCGTTCACGAGCACCTGGGCGGTCAACAATGTACTGGGGTACCGCAATATCAAAATGTACACAGCGGGGGCATCGAATGAATCTGTCTCACACACCAGGCCCCAATATCGTAGCCAACGTGGAGGCCACCAGGGTCAATTTACGTCTTATAACAATTACTCAAGTCAGAATCATTAATAAACCCTGGTCTGCGGCGTACAATATATATCTCAATATGATATTATTTCCTCGCTCAATGTGTCCTGTGTCGGTCCCTTTTGGTACTTTTTTCCGCGTCGCAAGTCCGAAAGGTTGCCAAGATTGGATTTTGTTGTGTCCACCTCGCTGGTGCAGGCAGCCTATAATCTTTTAAACCCCTTTCTCAGGCCACGAGACTGGTTTTATTATTGGCTGTGGACCTTCTTCGGAAGTTGAACACACTGATCTGTGGTCTTGCATGCACTCTGCATAGGGACAGACATACGACAGCTGACAGTGCATCGTTCCGCTCGCCCCGCGCTCAAGGTTCGCTTCCACTGGGTCCCGGCGCACGTCGGCATCGCGGGCAACGAGGCGGTGGACGCGCGCGCGAAGGAGGCGGCCCTCGGCGCCTCCTCCGCGCTCACCATTCCCATCACTACCTTCGCCAAACCGCTCCCCACCAGCAAGGCTGCCGCCCTGGCGGCGGGTGCGAAGCATTTCAGGAAGCGCTGGCTCTCGGAGTGGTCCTCCTCGCCGCGCTTCGCGCACCTCTCCCGCTTTGACAACGTGACACCAGGCAAGAACACAGAGAAGATGTACGCGGGGCTCACTCGCCCGCAGTGCAGCATCCTGACGCAGTTGAGGACCACCTACATTGGCCTCAACGCTTTCCTCTATCGCTTCCACCTCGGTCCCTCCCCCGACTGTCCCCTCTGTCTGGTCCCCGAGACGCTCTCGCACTTCCTCCTCGCATGCCCCAAGTACCGCCGTCAGCGCCTCCAGCTCATTAAAAAAGTCGGCACCGCCTGCCTCACCCTCCGCCTCCTCCTCGGTGCGAAATCGGACCCCAAACCCACCGTCGCCTTTGCACGCAACTCCGGCCGCTTCCCGCGTTACTCGCTCTAGGCGAGTCGCTCTTTATATCTTATGTTTCTTTTATTTCTCTCTCTCTCTCTATCTCTCCACCTCATCCGCCTCATATTACTTGTTACTTGCCGAGACACCTTACTTCGCACCAAATCACCACACACCACCATCTTCCTTAGCACCTCATAGCACACGTCACTCTCCCTTACTTACACACCACCCACTTGTGTCAACCGAACAGCCAGCTAGTTTATATCCATGTACCTACGTATAGTGCTACATGGGCCCCAAGGGGCCCGTGTGCACTCTAATTGATAATGAATTGAATTGAATTGGACAGTGCACTGGTGGATTCCGGGGATTTTTACCTGGGAGGAGGGAGCCTCCTCCCGTACAGTTGTGTACTCCGCTTGTGGTCAGGTCCCACGAGGTTCTAACTGGAGGTCCAGCCAAATGGTCAGCCAGTCACTGTTTAGCCAGCGTCTTGTGTGATCGACCCCCTGAAATGGTGTTGTGCTCAGTTGACATTTTGTAGAATTCTAGAAGGATAAACATCCTAATAGTTCTACTTGTTTGTCTTCTGTAAACTCGTAGTTCATGTTGTGGACCACGCGAGTATAATATACCCCCCTCCCCCACGCACAATCATTTATCATTGATACCCCATCAAACAAGCCATCAGAAACAAATTTCTTTATTCCTCAGCCTCCCGCGGCCTCTAAGGGCAATCAAGTATCCACAAATGCTCCACACGATCCTATAGACTGCCAGAGTTGGTATTTTTACTTGCCAAGCATGCAGGGCATCGCACATATCAGAATCTTTTGTAGTTCAGCTGAATGCCTTTCAGACTGTCTAATAATACACCTAGCACATTATTGGACCCTCATAATACGTTACAATGTTGAAGCAAGTGCTCTATCATGGTTTTGGAAATTCACGGCACTCCTTGACAGCATACTATTCTATAAAAGACTACTATGAATATTGTGTGATATAGGGATTCCCAGCACTTACAAAATGGTTTTCCGAGTCGCAACACCTGAAAATTATCTTCCACAAATTTAGGGTATGCCTGAGGATTAAGTTGCCCTCAATCCGGTACGAAAGAAACCAAATCAGGTATATACTTCAATTCTTCAATTGCAAACCCACTGATGCATGAAAATTGTCACCTGCTTTTTCAGGACATGTATACGTACATAGAAGCTTTTTATGTATGGAATTTGAGCCCCCATAAGTCTTGAGAGTCCGAGGAAAACAAGAAATTTGCATGTGATGGCTTGTTTGATGGCGCATCAACGAAAAATGATTGCGCTGCTCTGCTGGGCGCCCTGCCCTTTGAAAGTTTGTTTTTTTTCCCCCAAAGAGTCATTAATTTTGAAAATTGCAATAAATGCTCTATTTTCAGATTTTTTGTGTGAGAATCAAGTGTGGAAAATCGGCCAGGCAATATTTCAATCATAGAACTGTACAGTTGTGGTCCCCACATTCTTCCAAGACCTAAAGCGAGTGTAGGGTCGTTGCCGAGATTAGTTCAACTTCGTCTGGTCCCATCAAAAGGATGGTATGCCTCATTTTTCACTCAAAACCGGCACCCAGCAAGCCAATATGTTCGAGGAAAATGGATATTGCTCACATACTGATGCAAGAATATTCTGAGCGAGCAGAGCGAGACATACAAGGTGCTATCTCAATTATGACATTGTAGTAGTGAGGATGTCTTGGGACGGACACGGTCCAGGCGTAGTTGACGCTGTTTGTACATCGCTTATGTCATCATCTTGCTTGCTTTCTGCCATCGGCGCGTCTTAACGAGAGCGCAGCCAGCGACATCCCGGATCCGCTAGGGGTTGGTCGAGTATGACCACTCCAACATGCACCAGCATCAGCCTGGGTTCCTCAATAGAATCATCTGTGTTTGTCGAGGACCCCATCACTGCGGTGTTGCATAATCTTACATTGTGCAATTATTATATCAAAGTGATGCGGCTTGAATATATTTCAGCATACTAAATAGGCCGGACCTTCTGAAATCGAGTGCCTAGTGCCAATGTGGCCTTAGGCTGCCATTCTGTGTTGACAGTGTATCTGTTAATTTCATATTATTTTATTTAACAAGGCCGTATGTCAGGGACTATCTAGACGGACTCGTATTGCCATGCGAAGCAATGGCCCACTGCACAAGTTTCGTGCTTGGTAGGGCTCCCAGACCCGACTTTAGCCCCCCCATACAGGACCTAGCTATATGTGTAGTTCATTTGGGTGCCCCAATGAATAAGCCATATATGTAGGGGGGTACTTAATATTACAAATGTATATTCAGAATTGGCCCAAGAGTCGGGGCAACATGTAGATACGAGGATCAAATTTTTACACCAGGTATAACACGTGCAAACATTTATTGCCACCAGCTCCAAATTTTGGTCGAAGATATTCCTGGGATGAAGGAGACGAGGAAAGATTGCGATCGGTGATCCGCGTCAGCTCCGCGGCCACACTTCGCTCGAGCTCTGCTGGCGCGCTCCGCAGCAGTCGAAAGAAGGCAAAAACCGAGACATAGATACATACCTTCTTTCTCAAAATATGTACGTACTTGGGACTTGTCTCCCTCATGCATCGACTTTTCTTCTTTCATCGTGCTGTCACTCGCTCCCAACAATGCCACATTGATGATGGTGACTCCTCCAGAGATTTACGCCGAGAATAAATATTAGAGCAAAAGATATATCATCTAGTCTCCTGTAGCTTCTGTCCAATATTCATTGCTAGACCCAGATTCTTCCTCTCCACTCCAATTTGCTCGCTCCTGCGCTGAGCCCGAATACGAGCATCACCGAGATCACCAAATTGATTCCCATGCTTACTTCCACCACATCTCACTTGTCCCATATCCCCGATTCGGGATATCTTTTGTGGCTATTACAATCCCGTGCTCGGTGGGAGGCAAACGGAAGCAGGGCCCATGAAAGCCAAGTGAAAGCTCTGATCGCCAGAGGACCCCTTGCCGCAGTCGTGCCGTCGTCAAGGCAAGCAAATGGCGCACGGAACGGGTTACGGCAGAATCGGCAACTGAACGCGGTCATGTGGTTATCGTCAAGTGACGAATCTACAGATATTCTAGCCGTCGGATCCACGAACAGGGAGGATGCCGCACGAGCGCATGGTGGCATTGCCATCGCTGCTGAAATCCTCTTGTCCGAATTCGTGCTGTCGTTGAAACCAACGACCAGTGCGTTTTGAGCGGTGCCACATCTGGAAACGCGTTTTGGTCTGATAGATGACTGCCGGTGTGATAGATCACCGGCACACGTGGTAGTACGCGATAGTTACCCAGGCTCTCTGTAGAGCTCTGTAGAGCTGCCATTCCGAGGTAGCATCCTGCGTCCCCTGGAGAACCTCGCCGTCTACCATCCGCCCGTGTAGAGCCGCCTAGACGTCCGCGCTCGGATGTGCTCTGACGTGGCGGTTCGGACTTGATGATTTTCTCATCGCGATCGCTTAGGACCACGCGTCTTTCTTCCTTCCCCCACCATCTCTGTCTCTCGTTCTTCCGGACCTGCGTCGCCGGCTATGCCCAAGCCCACCTGAGATCTCTCTCTTCTGGGGCTTCGGATGCCCAGTCTTTGTCAAGACCAGAAGGCTCGCCGCTCCATCTTCTTCAAGACTAAGATGAAGGCCGAAAAAAATCTCAAGTTCTGCTACTCAAATATTCAAACTTCAAACTTCAAGCCTCAAATCCTTACTCCAAGCTCCAAGTTCTTCAAGATTCAAGATTCTGATTTCTCATACTCTCGTCTTTTCTTTGTCATTACATCGTTCGGGACAAGCAACGTGAGTTTCCGCATTTTTTTTTTGATCCACAACTCACATTTATTGCCGCCATCACGCTTCACGCCCGCGTTCTTCCCCTCTCCCACGCCGCCCGAGCGTCCGCGACGATACGGCCATTCATGTGACATTGGCTCTCCCTCGATTCGGCGGCTTTGGGCAGTGTAGTGTGGTGGGGGCTTGTACCTCGTAGTAGATGTGAATACCATATTTATTGTCCCATCCGTGCACCGAATAGGCAGCAATAACCACATCAATACTACATTTGGGGACATCCGGGTGATTCTTTGGTAGAACACGGCTATCTACGTAGCTCTACATAGCTCTACAGCTCTACGGATCTACGGCTCTATCACTCTATGATGATCTATCATAGAGGGGGACATGGCTATGGCCTCTACGGCTCTATGGGTCGCTACGTAGTACTATGTGGCAGTGTGCTGTTTTCCAGATGCAGAGATATACTCAGTGGCACTTTTCGCAAATTAGTATGAGATATTTCGGGTCACAGCTCGATGCACACACATTGTTGTCGAAATGCAGTACAGACTGAGTGTTATTCGCGTCGTTCACTTCTGGGACAATATCCGGGAAGGGATCGCGTTGCACGCCGCCGAATGTGTGACTAAGTAGCACGAGTGAGATACGGAAATCATTCAACGGCAAGTGTGCGTGTACCCGCACGCAACCAAGCCAATCATCTCGGTCGGCGTAAATCTCTGCCGGGAAAAGGAGGCGATGTGTGAATCCAGGTCTTGCTCGGGTTCAGGAACGCCAGGCGAGTTCACTACAGCGGCTTCGACTCGCCCACCGCGGAAAGCGATGTCAAGGCCCCCACTTGTAATCAATCGGATCGAGTTGACTCATGGAACTGCGGCGAACGAGTTACCAATTCTCGATGGCCATGATTGCTCCAATGGCGAACGCGTCAGCGACTGCGAGAGGGTGGACGGTGATTAGGGAGCGAGAAAACACACCGCCGGCGGTTACATACCGGAAATGTAGCGATTCGCTTCCTGGAAGAGGAGTCCAACAGTGTTGCTAAAGCCGTCCCCAGTGTTCTTTCGTAGGTGACTCGTCAGCGTGGGTTTCCAAGAAAGAGTGGGAACACACCTCCGCCCGCGATTGCTCTTCGGCGAAGTGGATCGAACCGTCCATGCCTCCACTCCCATCCGTACTGTTGTACGTCGCCATGTCATGGTATGCCTGCATCGTATACCAATGCAATGCTTTTCACAAGAACAAGCATTGTGTCTCACATTGCGTATCCAGTCGGCGGCGTTAGATCTCCCGCTGTTAGGCCCGTCGAAGATGAACATATCGCAGGGTTTGAGGAATCCGCCCAGATTCATACTTGACAGGGCCTTATATATATCCCATAGCTGTAACCGATGATGATCATGATACGCAGGCAACACTATTCCCGAGGTGGTAGAAACTGGGACATCCGGGTCGAACTTTTGACAGATTTCTGGCCTATTTGGGCCAGAACTCTGCAAATTCATCGTCACCGACCTCAAATTCGTCCAGTTCACAACCATCCGTCACCTGTCACCTGAACCTTTGGTTGAAGTGGTACAGTAGCCCTGGATTGTGCGCTGCTGTTCATGAGGATCGCCGCGACTCTGCACCGCCACCACTGCTCCCTGGCATGGCTCTGCTCAAGCCCGCGGCTGCTTCATCGGCGTCGCTCCATGGTCGCACCGCATGGTACCGGAAGAGGCGTGGGCCCGCAGTGTGCGGAGTCAGAACGACGAGGACATTAGCGTGTTTGCGCAGGAGCCATTGGAGCCACCCAGTGGCTTTCGGGCTGTGCGCAATAATAGCAGGCGGATGGCTCCACGGAGCCATTGACGTCATATTTTGGCTGTGGAGCCATCCAGTTGCGCACAGCCTAAAAGCCATCATGTGGCTCCAATGGCTTCTGCGCAAGCTCTCTATTGACGATTCAAGCTCGTTATTTCTGCCAATCGAGATGGGGCATTTAAGCACCCATGTTTCGTCTCCCATGATATTGGCGAGGCGCTTATTCAACATGCACTCGATGGTTAAGCGCGGTCGGCGCCCAATACAGTCCCATCAATATCCTTGCAATCTTTGAGTGAGTCTATCTCAAGGGGCTGTCACCGGCGTTCTCGGCCAAATCCACTCCTCCCTTCGCCTCGTGGGAAGGTGGCGGTGCAAGACCCTAAGGGGTTTGACTGTTTTTAAAAACCTCGTCGCTATTCTAGCGCACAACAGAAGAAAAATCAGGGCTCATTGTTCAGCATAAATTCTTGCATTCACCCACTGCCAAATAATTTTTCTGGGTGCCAAAATCGTGTCGTTGCAAAATCCCGTTGGGTCCTGCACTGCCACCTTCCCACGAGGCTAAGGGAGGAGTGGATTTGGCCGAGAACGCCGGTGACAGCCCCTTGGTCTATCTCAGTCAAATCTCGGGATATAATTCAAATTCAAGTGTGCATCTCCCAGCCGGCACCTCCCCCATCTCCCTACGGTGTTTCTTCATTGGTTGTTACCACTTTGCGTCGACACTCTCCCTCCCGCCTTTCCTGATGGCAGCGCTGCCACCGCAATTTCTTAGAATGTGAGTTTCTCATCTGATTTATACCGAAACCTTCAATTAAAATACATAGCTCACGCCTAGGATGTATACTATGTGGCGAACAACACGCTCGGGCGGTCGCGGGCGAAACGCGCTGACGTTCCCCCGACTTCTTGATGATAGTGCTGCCCACCCCAATTTCTTAAATTGTACGTTTCTCATCTGATTTTATACTGAAACCATTCAATTAAAATACGTAGCTCGTGTCTAGGATGTCTACTATGCGGTGAACAAAACGCCTGGGCGGTCGCGGGCGAAACGCGCTGACGTTCCCCCGACTTTCTTGATGGCAGCGCTGCCCACCCCAATTTCTTAAAATGTAAACTTTTCATCCAATTTGATACCGAAACCCTTCAATTAAAATACGTAGCCCACGTTTAGGATGTCTATTATGCGGCGAACAATGTTCTCAGGCCCAAGACGCGTCGGCACCGCCCCAACTTTCTTGATGAGGGTGATGCTCCTCAAACATGAGTTTCTCACTCAGTTTTGGACTAAAATAGTCTAACTAAAATTTGTAGCCCACGTCTAGGATGTCCTCCGGCAGACGCACAACACGCCTGTGCTCTCACGCCCAAAATGTGTCGATGCTGCCTCGCCTTTCCCTATGCCACAACACCTCTGCGCACTTCCTCTGGATCGGCGACCACACACGGCAGCTCACTGGCGCGCACGTCGAGTTTTCGCGGGCTGCTATCCTCACTAGTTAGAGTCTGTTTTGAGGGTTACTGATGTACTACTCTTGTGTCGCATCAATATACCGGTATCCAAGACTGATGGTGAAAGAAAATTGGTTCCGCTTTTCATCCTACCACCACGATGTCTGAGGCTTCCGACCCTACCCAGTGTAGAGCCAGAGACCAGCATGGTAACCAATGTCCCTGAACTCGCTGTACAGAGGTTTTCGAAGGTGTCACAATCTGCGTCAATTGTCGACACATGGAATCCGCCCACCCACTCCAAAAACGCAGTGCTGGAGAATACCTCAAAGATTTCCACGACGCTGGAAAGTTTTCTTCTGCTCGGGCTGCCACTTCTGCTCCCAAGGCTACAAAAGAGGAAGGGGAGGCTGAGACTAGCTCCAGCCTACAGCACAAGCCCACCACCGACACGGAACCGGGGCGGTCAAATAAAAGGACGAAAAAGAAGGGCAAGGTCAAAGAGACAGAGAAGGCCTGTCATTCTCACTTTCCCCATCACCATCTAATTTCTTTTACCCTTGTAGAGCGGGACCGTACGTATACGATACATCATTTCTTGACTCAACACGGTACATCGTTCTTGACTCAACTCGCTGCGATTTTATCCCAGATTTCACTTGCCTCACGTACTTTGAGCACAAACTCCTACGGCAGATAAAATTGAACACCAGGACCCAGAAAATTAGACAACTGAACGGTGAGCGCGATAGATCATGAAAAATGAGCCTGCTTCAGAGTCGCGCTTTGATTGTTATTGGTTGAAGTCTCGTAGCCCTTCATCGTCATTGTTCATTACCCTCAGCTCGTTTTGTATCTTCATGGGATTATCGCCGGACGACTCCGCTCTTCTTCAGTTGGTAATGGGTGATGCAACTGTTGAAAAAAAGCCAATGATTAAAATTTGATAGACAGCTCATTTCTGAATATGAATTCTCCAAACGCGCACCCGAATTCTTCCTTCTGATTGCGCTCCCACGGAGATGATCAAATAGTGCCATGGAACTTTTGCTTCAAGTTCCCAACGCTTCCCCCGCTTCACTGGGACATCACCTGAACATCACTCTTTTTGGTTGCAGACTCACGATTGACTTGCGGGTGACAGCGGAATGTGAAGTTTGAGGCTCAACCCAGGCTCAACTTATTTACGTTATTTTACGGTCCGTGCGGCCCGGGATCCGATGCTGTTTGGTCGTGCGTCAACTTCTCTTCTTGCTCTTTCCACTGATGCCGCCACTCGACGACGAGGCTCTCTCTATGGCCTTCCCGTGGTCATCGAAGACAATTCGCAGTCGTCGGAAGACTCTCTCAACATTCTGCTGTGGGTGCGGTCAAAGGGAAGGGGACCTCGCTCAGCCTCTGCGGTATTGCAGCAAGGTTAGCCAGTGGTCTGTCATTCGGGGAATCGAAACTGAATGCATCTTTTCTCCAGTGTCAGGTTGCGTCGTACTGTTCGAAAGAGGTAGGAAAACATGCTTCAAATTACCCCCAACTCATTCATCTCCTTGTCCGTTCAATGCCAGAAGTCGGACTGGTACGGCTGTAATACATCCTCCATCCAACTAATACCTGAATGCATATGGGCACAGGCCAGAACACAAGCCGATCTGTGGAGCAGCCGGCATCCCCAAACTCATCAAAACCCTGATGGCGAATCCAGATCTCCTCATGCCACTGGGGGGATGCTTTATCCTCGCTTTCGACCTCATCAATCATGCACGCTGCAGCGAGCCCCTTTTCGCACGACTGGATGTTGCCGTCGAGCCCTCCGATATCTTCAAATGCGCGGAAATTTTCCTCGGACTCGGAGAGGGCACGCTCGGATCTGGATCAAAAAAGGCCGGAAAAGGCAAGAATTACGATGGCATGCTTCAGGTGAACGCCTTCACACCCATCACAAATCCCAAGCGAATCACGGATAGCCACCGCGTGGTCTGGCAGCGCGAGCGCGCCAGGGCGGATGCTGCTGGATTCCACGCCAACGAGGTAGTCTTGATGGACATCTTCCACGCAGACGGCCAGATGTCGATGACCATTCCGATGCAAATTTCCGCTGGGCTGAAGGAACTGGTAGCGGAGTGGATAACGGACGGTTTCGCCAAACCCACCGATGCGGACCCTACTGGGAAGACGACAAGAGATCCGTGTACCATCCACACTTCCATCCAGTACTTGTTCTTCAATGATTCTTCATTGTCTCTCATTGTCATTCACTCTCATAGGATCCTCAATGCGTATATTAGAGCTGACAAGAAAAACAAAATGCTCTTACGCGCTCAGATGCGACCGGCCGACATCCAGGTCATCCGCGAAGCTGCTACGGACCCGGAAACCGTCCCAGCCATTATGTTGCTCACGAAAATTGCAAGGGAGCTTATCTATCGGCCAATGTATCAAGTGATTGTGGAAGGCCGAAAGGCCGCGACGGGTGTGGCTCCATCGATTCCAGCGTTGAATTTGTTGTAACCTCTCGAAGGACTGTATTAATGCCTACTCCATGCATCCGACAGCGCGTCAGTGTTGTGTGCGAGACACTTCAATACAAGTGAAGTAAAAGAACAGATAGTGTAAATCAGAACAGCCTACAATAGA
Source organism: Mycena rebaudengoi (assembly GCA_029282285.1). NCBI lineage: Eukaryota > Fungi > Basidiomycota > Agaricomycetes > Agaricales > Mycenaceae > Mycena > Mycena rebaudengoi. The sequence goes on along the minus strand of JARJCX010000186.1, from coordinate 202,526 downwards.
GATCAAGACCACGCTTGGTCCCGGCGCAGAGCGTGGATCCTTTCTCGCATCAGATTCCACCGAACGAAAATGTGCTTTGAAGATTTAGCCAGCGAAAACGTACGAAAATAGTGTTGCGCAGTGAACAGATCCTGTAGCAAAGGTCTGTACTCTTCCCTTACTTCTCACCCAGAACGCCATATGATGAGACCGCGTTCGATGCTTCTGTCGGGAGAGCGTGATGACGACAGCTTCATCACACTTGTCGTCAGAACATAAATATATGCACTTGGCGTGCATCGGGAGCACAAGACGGCGTTCTTCCAGCCGAGCACCAAAGATAATTTCGTGAAGACAAATCGCTGCCGCAAAAGGCGCGCTCGCGGGGAGGTGATTCAGAAGCCGTAAATATTTCACCGGTTCATGTCCGGACGGTATTATTGGCTGGTATCAAACAACCATGCCTGAAAAACGCCGCGACGGATTGGTTTTTTGTTGCAGAGCAGGCAGGAATTTTTCCGGAATGCACGGATGCTTTTCCCTCCTGGAAGACGGAAGGGCTTGACCGAACGATATTTATCATGATAGGACAGATGGTGAGTGGTACAAAGATCATATCACCTCAAAAATACACGGTGTAACTAAACCTTCGGTTCAGTCCCCTCCCATTTGACACGGTGGCTGTCAATGAATTCTGTGATCTTCTCTTCTGCTTTGTTCGAGCGACAAATTTTCGTAGAAGTGGAATCATTGCAATATTCCCGAATCTCCTCGTGAACGGTATTCGCTGCGCCGGAAGTGTATTTATCCTGGGCGGTGTTGATTTCCGTCTGGGTTAGAAGGTTGGGAGGACTGAGAGCAAGAACGATCACGAAGAGTTGGTCCAGCACGAGCGTCAAGTCGACTATGTAGCCCATGAAGAGCCGCAGAGTTTCAGGGCTACTCGCGCATATAAATGTGAGCCGTCGCGTGGTGATGGGGACTTACGTTCTCTTGTAAACTGTGGCAAGCCAATTGATAAATATGCCCGAAAGTCCGATACCTGCAACGATGGGGAACGCGATCGGATGGATAGTGCCAGCAGCCCCTGCAGCGCTCATGACACCTTTGACAGTTCCGCTAGCGGTGGATGAGCGGCAGAAATACCTCAATCAGCGTAACGCACAACCAGTCATTGGCCTCGTCTTCTCGTGGAACAACTACTTGCGTGATGGTTCGCATCTTCTCGACGAATGCAGTGCTACGTAAAAGCTTAGGAGAGGGATCAGGGAGAATTATTCGTTGAATCTGTAACGAACGAAAGCGCACCTTGTTTGGATCGCTGAAGTTCTAGGCAATGACAATATCGATATGAAGGGTGGTAAGACATTTCTCGAGTTTGAAGCCTGAGAATCCCGTACTCGACGCAATGCCCCGCCAGTATTCTACAGCCAAATACGTCAGAAACAAGTCGCAGACGACAGCAACAAATTTACTTTTCATCCTGATCCTTCAATCACAGATGAGCACACAACTATGTTTCAGAGATTGAACCTACTTGATTGAACCTTCAATATTTGCCTGGGCACTTCCATGCTGAGCGATTGCAGAGGTAATGCATACGGTTTCTCGATTGTGCGCATTGTTGACATTCATGAGAATCTTACCAGCAAGACGACTCGTCTCTCCTAGGAGATGTAGAGTAGTTCTGATAAGCTCGGCCAAAGCGCGATGGTCTGAACTCGTTCTCAGCTCTTTGTGAGCATAGCCGCTGAATTTGGTCTGCGGGCAGTTTCATTTCTTCGTCCGTCAGTGCCCTCTCCATCCGACTGTACAGAATGTCGAACTGCATGAATACCGCAACAACCGGTACTGCGGTATTTGAGGCGTAAGCTGCAGCACGGTTATTACAGAAGCGGTATTTATTACCCTTGGCTGCAGCGGCGAGCTTGAGAAATTATTTCTCTCTCTCTTCCAAGACTCGGGGGGCGGCGTGCGGGACCTTGATGCATAGCCTGTTTCGTTGAAATATCTGACACCACGTCTACCCACAGCAAAATATGTAGCGCACCAGATGGCATGAACGCGCTCCTTGAGAGCCAGTTTTTTGCCCCGCGACTCGGAGAATTCCTTTGCAGTCTCAAATTCTTTCGTATTGCCCGGCTCGAAACCCATGGAATCGTGAAGGACAAAGTGATCATTGTACTCGGAAATGATTGGATATTGAATGTCGCATGTTCCCCGTTGTCGGTGGGCCACAGTCTGGATTGAATTACTAGTCATTGGATGGAATTTATTCAGTGAACAAATGCACACCGCCTGATCGATACCGAACGCATGGTTGATGAGTGACGACTTTCCCACTCCAGACTGCGAATTGTCTGTCAGGTTGTTGAATAAGAGGATCGAAAAGCTCGAACCCTTCCGACGACCAATACTCTGAATCTATTGGAAATAAATCAAAACCCGAACCGAGAACGATCTGGTCAGATCTCACCGGGGACACTCTGCAAGGATGTCGTCAGTAGTCGGGCGCGGACTCTGCGCTTCAGTCATTGCGGCAGTGCGGATGATGGAGTGGACTAGGAGCCACTGGCAGACTTGGTGTGGGAGAGAAGTGAAAGCGAAGTGCAGAACACGCAACACTGTCGTAAGGATTGCGACGGGCCCAGAGCCTTTTGCAGCTTGTTTGGCGCACCAAGGCTATTTCTGATGTCTCCAGCTTAGAAAGTGTATGTAAGACTGCCCATATTGGAAGGCCTGTGTATTTTATTCTTCAGATGGGGGGGACCATCCGTTTATTTTTGGGGCTAGGTATTCGAACCTTGCTGACCTTGTGAGACGCGAAATGGTCCAAAAATGGAAATTGCCGCCTGCGGCGGCCGATGCGCCATCAGAGAAAAACTGAAGAGGGCATTATTTTTTATTTAATATGTTTGTAATTGTCCGCATTTTTACGGAGCGCTCCTCAAAACTTTTTGTTAGCTGGGGGGCAGCCAACACTAAGTCTACGGGTATGATCACGAACTCCCTTCTTTGAAACTAACTAGATGGGGGTTGTTCGACGATTTGAATCAAAAATGAGACTCCTCAGATGCGGACATCCACCAATTTTTGGCTGGTCGAATTAAATTAAAAAATGTTTGCGAGGCCTGAAGCTGATAACCAAGAAATATGTTGGTTGGTAAATATATATCTATGTATAGAGCTCAGTGGAGTTTCTGAAAACGCGAAACTGGGCCTTCAAAAATTTTGGAGCTCAAATATAGCAGACGCAGATATTCGATACAGGAAAACCTGGTTGATTTTTTACCAACTAAAGTTTTAAAAGTTGTCACTTATGTGCCGTGTTCAATCATGTTGATATATATATAGGTAATTAAATCATGATAAAACACCCAGACTCGACTCGAAGGAAGGTAGTGTCCGCCAATGAATAGATGGGCCTTCAAGAATTTCGTAGCTCTGAAAGGGTAGTGTGAGTACAGTTGAGGTGTAGTATCTACCACTCCCTCCACTCCGCAATCGCAGTTGGGCCCCGACGATGGTTCTGAATAGATACCTTCAGACCCTCATCACGGAACGCATCCAGCTGGCCAACACTTGTCCGAGCCGTGAAGGGTTGGACAGCGTCACAGGCTCCGATTACATAGAGCTCATCGAGAGCAGGACTAACGAGGCAATCGAGGAATTTACGGGTTGTCCGTCGTGCGGCCTGCGGGGATACCTATCATGTGTCTGAACAGTGATGTGGCAGTTTCACTAGGTTTAGCGTCGTGCGGAAAAAATCGGCCGAGAGCCAGCTCTCGCAGGAGAGGGAGACTGTTTCGATTTGGGTCAAATATTGGGCCCCACACTTCGGTGTAAAGAAAGCGCCACTGTCCACAACATCCAAAGACCATCCTCGGCATGTTCCGGAGCATATCTGACGTGACCGATAATGAACACATCCAGGAGCGAATCCGCTGAGCGACGGAGTTGGGCTTTAAGGACAGTGGGTATGGGGTGCGTCAATGGCCGCATTGTGACAGTAATGGAGGACTAAAGAGTAGCGCACGCAAGCGCTAACACTCTCCATCGCTGGCACACATGTCCCAAAATCCAGGGACTCTTATTGAACTGGGCGGAAAGAGGTACTGGATATATTGGTTCCAGATAGTTTTTTCCGGCAAAGTCCAGGAGAATATCTTGTAAATGAATTCAGGTGGAAGAGTCAATATTGGCGCCTCGGGCTCAGATGTAGAAGCTGCGGCTGATGCACAGAATCGGAATGGGTAGACTCTCCAGAGTTTAGAATGGTATCCATGGCCGTGGATGTGGATTTATCGCTGGAGTTTAGTGGAGATGGGAGAATGACTCGAAATAAAGGGTGCCGGCAATAGCCGCTCTTTGGTCGTGAAAACAACCCGAAACATGTACACATTCAACTTGACCTTGACCTCCACGACTCAAAACTGCGTCTGCCAAAACTACGGGCTATTTTTCCTCTCTCAACCGTAAAATTTGAACCTTGCTAGACTGCGGTTGCACAAAATGTCTGAATCTACATCCGTGGCGGGCTTTCTCTGTGTCTCACAAACTTCATCCGCGCGGAAGTTATCCTGTCAGCCCCTTTGGAATCCTAGACTTGCATCTCTTCTCTACTTTCATCTCAAACTCCTCTCGAACTACTCTCCCCGCTCTCTAAAATGCCGCCTATCTCCACCACATCCGCAGCCACCCTCTTTTTCGAATCGTCCAATGTCCGGGATCTCTTCGTCATTCCTGGCGCTGGATTTGTGATTCTTGTTCTGTCGTTTCTATTCTCCAAGGGTAAATTGGGGAACCGTACCAAGTCTACCGATGCAGAGGTGTGATTTCATTTACTCCCCACTGTCTTCTCTAAACCACTCTCAGATGGCCACCGGAATAGAGACTCAGCATTCTCTACCGGTTGCAGCGTATCTGCGCCCCGATGGCAGCGACATGTCCATTCCAGAATCACCCTTCGCCCCCCGCCCGCCTCCTTCTCTCAAGACGCTCCCAATAGCGCGCATCCGGTCAGGTGTCTCCCGTTATACAGGAAACTGCTGGAATCAAGAACACGTCCCCATCCAATCCCACGTTGGCCCTCAGCCACGCGAGTCTTCTCCCCTGCGCAATGTCGTTACTCTTCCCGCCCTTTCTGTCGCCGAGAAGACCCAGGCCGCCAAATACCAAGCGCCTGAGGTTCTACTCCACAAACAGCTTCTGAAGTACGCCGAAGACATCCTGGGTGTGTATCCGGGAGTGCTTGCCCTTAAAGCGCACCCCGTTCCCGAGCGGCCGCAGGCATCGTTACCATCGCCAGCCACCGCCGACGACTTCAAGTTCGGGTTGGTCCACACCCTCGATGTGCGTCCCGAGCCCGTCCCACCAGTCCCCATCGTAGCCCCCCACCCGGAGAGGCCGCTCGTCGACTGGGGAACGGAAAGCTACACCCTCGCGCTCCCCCTCCGCGGAAATAAGTTCGCACGCAAGCCGTACGTCTGGTGCCCCAGGGCCAAAGTGACGACCAATGTCGTGTTCTCAAAGACTTCACCGTTCTACGCCGCCTCTCTGGCGAACAAGGAAAATTTCAGCCCGGTATAAATCTATCAGCGCTCGCCGCCAACAATATCTGCTTCGTCAAAATTTGCATCGTCGGGTCTCTTCCTTCTGTCTCGCTTGTCTAATCAATCTTATAATTCGGGCTTCTGTCGACTCTCATGATTTCCCTGCCCGCCCTAATTCTTCCGGCGGCTTTCCTCTCTTCGTCCCACGCGCCCAGTACGCCTATAATAGCGGTCTTACCTATCCGCCTACCCAACAGCGCTAATTCCTCCACGCTGCATAATTCTCTCCTGGTATTCCTGGCCATCGACGCCCATAATTCCCCAACCGCCCTAATTTTTCCGGCGGCTTTCTTCTCTTCGTCCCACGCGCCCAGGACATGCATAATAACGGTATTACTTATCCGCCTACCCAGCAGCGCTAATTCCTCTGCCCTGCCTAATTCTCTGCGCATTCTCCTCGTATTATTGGCTCGATATCCTTATAATAGCGGACCTGTCCGCCGTCTCAACCTCGACACCCCCCCGAAAATCTGCAAGGGGCCTGATCACCTACGAGCAACCAAAACCCAAGCGACCAAAAAGCAAGAACCGGCCAACGTGAAGAAGGGGGGGGAGGAGTATTATAAAGTGGAAAATCGAGCGATATATGTAAAAGGCGAGTGGACGGGGGTTGTAGTCGTGATGTAGTAAAAAAATGAAATGTTGTGATGTGGTCTCATTCGGTGACTAGGTTGAGTAGTTGAGTAGTTGTGAAGCTGCAAGAAATCATGCACCGCAGAACATGGTTGTCAAAAATAATAATTATGCCCCAGATTCCGCCACATAATAAATAACAGCAGCTCATGCGCGGTAGGGTGACAAGCATAACCGTTCGATGGCCTGGGTTGAATGATGTTGGGGAATGATCTGCCAGTGTGATTTCTCTTTGCCAAAATATGGCGCAGAGCAGTAGAAAGCAGTTCGGCCACAAGTTTCTGCAAGAAGACTTTCAAAGTTCCTGTGGATTCGGTGATCAATGTTTTGCACACAATGTGACCGTTCGTCACCAACAACTCCCCGGTCTCTTCGATTCCCGTGCGGTCGCCCACTTGAACGTATTCTGCTGATACTCTGCAAGGGGAATCCTTCACTGGCCGGCCTCTCTATGTCAAATTGTACCGCGCAAAAGGCGCTATCGACCAATTATGCTCTTGCTCAGAGTCTTTCTTTGCTGGTAGCTTGCAACGCTTCAAAGCCATGAACACCCAACTTGAACTCTGTGTGCAATCGAAGATACTCTTTGTGCTATCGTAGAAATGAGGTTCCAGTCACCCGGCCACTCATCAACCCGAAATATCAATCAGCGCAGCGAGGGGCTTTAGCCTGGTGAGTATTTTCTTTCAGCCACGCTCTTGCGATTGAGGACTGATTTTCAATTTGAGCAGGTGCTGGCACTGCGGAATACGCAGACGGGAGGCGAGGCAAGGCTCAGCATACTTGAGAGGTACGTGTAGCGTGTCGTGCCGGATCTTTTCTATTAACACGACCGCAGGCTTTCTGAATCTCATAGGGGGTTTCATCTCTCCGAGCGTATATATCACGGCGCCAGCGTCAGCTCTGCTCCGCGACCCAGGCACACAACCGCTAGGGTGATGGCGCCGATGAGGAGTGGGGGTCGCATGGGAAGCTGCAGGGTACGCTCCGATCGATGCTCAGGCCGGCGTGGGGAGCCGCGGTATGTCGGCACGCCGGGATCCGGGAGCGCATACAAGTGGTCGCGAAGGTGGTCAGGGCGTCGGATACCCCCAAGGAACTTAGAAAAAAAACGTATTTGCTTTTTTCATTTATATTTTGGCACAAATACGCTGGAGCCTTATGAGCGGGGGGGTTTCAGATTCGATATGGTGGAAATTCGCGTCGTCTTGCATTCGTCCAGGATGGCTGAAGATGACGGCATGGCGTGGATTCTTTAGATCCTGAGGAGGAAGGTCTGAGAAAACGTCGCTGAAGATTTCACAGCGGGATTTGAGTGGGATGGCATATAGGCGGTAAGGATATTTGGAGGCGCTTGAAGTAGAGGAGATAGAGAAATTCTGGCAGCGGGTACGCCGGGGTCCGTGTTCCTGCCAGCGACATAGATGCCTCCGATATCAGTGGCCTGCACGGTGGCGTTAAAGGGTAGTCGGGTGGGAAGCGCCGTTATATTGAAGTACCTAGGTAACCTAGCCCATGTGTGCAGTGATTGCACCAGGCAGCCTTCATGGCTCCCTCTCTGTACGTACATGTGTATTCTAACGTCCATTCATAATCAATTGGGTATTGCAGAGGAATGACACCCTCCAAGGCCGATATAATTATTGTAGAAAATGACAACGAGCGACAAGATTACGGCGGCGGACTCAGGATGGGCAAGAGGGAAGGCCGGGCAACGTGGTAATCCTGTGGTTCACTGTGAACTTGACACCCTCTATCTCTGCTCCAACGTAGCGAGTGTTAGGAGAACCTTCCAGGTATGCGGTCCAAATAGAGTAGGCGGAGTTTACTGCGACAGTGGGGTCGGGCGAGAAAAAGTCCGACTCGGTGACACTGATTTGCCCCGACACGTCGCGTTCCTCAGTCTCGGCATACACGCTCGCCACATTCACGTCTTTGCGCACCTGCACTGGGTCATGATCAGTAGTGCGACATATATAAATAGCACAAAGACACGCACTGCAACGTTGTATTTGGCCGTAAAATTGTCACTGAAAAAGCACGAGGTTGTGGAGAATACAACAGCGTCCTGCACCACGAATCCGACACCGCCTTGGTCTTCCAGTTTGCCGTCAACCATGAACCGCAAGTTGGTAATACCGGCCGCGGCGTCAAGTGAAAGGCCGCCGTCAATGGTATCCTCGCCGCCGAAATACTCGGTAGCTACTCCATGGGGGAGGCTTTGAACTTGCACCCACTCGGAATTCAGGGTGGAATTGTGAACACCTCCGAGATGGTCATCCCAAAGAAGCAGCGCCACGCGATTGGGATTGTCGGGCAAGTTCCAGAACTATAGACACAGAATTAACGAAAGAGACGCGTCATGACTAATTGTTTCCATACCCTAACTCGGATTAAAAAGTTCAGGACGTCACCATCCAGGCTGAACTGGACGTCGTGAGGTTTGGCAGGCAACGGCGTGATAACATCGCTGAGCTGGACTCCGCTGGGAACCGTATCGAGCATGCGCGCGAACAGCTCGCTGCAGCGCGAAGCAAATAGCTCGGGCGAGTTGGAGAATCTGTGGGGTCAAATTTTGTGACAGGACGATGCGAGGTGCAGGAGACCCACGAGAGCATAGTAACGTTGCCATCGCTGCCGAAAATTCGCTTGTCTGAATTTGTGGTGTCGTTGAAACCTACAACCAGTGGATTTTGAGTGGTGCCGGAAATATACTCTGTTGCGCTGTACTGAAGTCACGATGTGTAGACCTCTGATGGAGCGCAGCTACGTACACATTGTTATCAAAGTGTAGGTGGGTTGTGTCAAAATGTGCCACAGATGCGGTGCTGTTTGGGTCGTGCAACTCGGGCACAATATCAGGGAATAGAGAATGTTGGACACCGCCGAACGTGTGTCTGAAAACAAGGGATCAATGAATGTTTTTTAGAGCAGAAATTACGGACCCGCATGCGACGAGTCCTATCATCTCATCCTGCGTGAATCCCTGTTTGGCGAAGGAGGCGATGTGTGAGTCGAGGGTTTGATCCGGTTTAGGAACGCCGGGCAGGTTAGGCTCTGTGGCGTCCAGACGTCCTGCTCGGAAAGGGATTAGAGGACCTCCACTTGGAGTCACAATTGAGTCGACAGATGAGGCCACGATGAGAGAAAAAGCTCACCAATTATCAACGGCTATGACTGCTCCAAGCGCGATGAGGTCAGCAGCTGTGGAGTTGAAAGGCGGTCAGGTTCTGCTGAATACCCACGTGCGAGGTATTTTACTGGAGATGTAGCGAGTGGTAAACCTGCGGAGCACACCAACAGTATTACCAAACCCGTCACCAACGTTCTTTGAGGGGGACTTGTCAGTCTTGACTCCAGTGCAGTCGGAACACATCACACCTCCGGCCGTTCTTGTTCTTCAGCAAACCTGATTGAAGCATCCAGGCCTCCCGTGCCGTCCTCAATGTTATGCGTCGCCATGTCGTGGTACGCCTGAGCTATGTAAGAGTGCGTAGCTGCCAGAAACAATAAATGTGCCTCACTGTGCGTATCCAGTCTGCGGCGTTGGACCTTCCTGAGAGACCATCGGGATTCGCGCCAGAGAAGAAATCACAGGGGTTAACGAAGCTTGCGACGCCACTGATGCCACTGGTGCCTGGTAGGTAGGTAGGTAGCATTACACGGCACGGTCCCACTTAGGAACGCCGGGGCCAGGAAGTATCCCGGTGTACTAGTTACAGGTTCTATGTACACCTTCGTCCCTGACTTCAATATACCTTCCAAGCCGAGCTCGCGAACCAGTCTCCTGTCCCGCTGTAGAACCTAGCCGATATATCGAAGCAACAAACACGTAAGTAACAGTAAGCACATTTTATCTTCCCTTTCAAACATCTGTCCTGAAAACAGGTATTGCGTAGAACACTTCGAGGACTTCATATGCGAATTTTGCCACGAGGCCAATAGAGGCGCGTTCATAAAGCATGACCTTGAAGAACTCAACATTGTCGAGTTCATCAAAAGACCGGCGTAGTGCGGGAACACAAATAAAGAGATGTTCAAGAAAAATGCTCCTGAGTGCAACGACATCCACAGATGCATCACAAGCTAGTAGGGCATGTTCAGGAGTTTCAACCTCAATTTTGCAGAATCTACACACACGTCCATCACGCTCTATTCGTGGAAGCATATGATCGCTGTATCGCAGAATTTCGACGGCTAGTAAATGAGTTGACAGCAGAAGAGAAGTCAATGCTTCTCTGTGCTTCTGTGTCTTCACCATAAACAGGTAGTGCCGTAGTCGTAAAGTTTGCGGTGCAGGAGGTTTGTCCTTCTGTGGCTCACGTCGGCCCTGAATAAGGTAGAGTTTGTCCGATGAGTCTACTGCTTCTTGTAACCAATCCAACATGAGAGCGTCCACAGATTTCGCATATGCCAGAATAGAATCTGTTGATGCATTTACGAGTTCAGGAGCAGGGCATGTGAATGGAAGCTTGGATGATGCCAAGATCAGATCTCTAGCCCAACATTTCTTCTCTTGCGCCGCTAGCTCCAAGGAGCTGTTCAGTGCGGCCCGTGCAAAATGTGAAGATGGGAGGGAAAGGAGGTACTGCAGGTATCCAAGGGCAAGGATGAAGCGTCGAACTCGGAGGGGAACTATGCCAGTTTCTGGAATTGGCAGGTAGAGCATGTCTTCGAGTTCCTCGAGCGCCGGGTTAGGCCAAACATATGCATTAGCGCTGGCAAAGCATGCCAAGAGCGCGAGTCGGAGCATTATTTTCTGAGCCTCGAGGCTCGCTTGCTCTTCCTTTTAGCGGAGCCCGCAAATAGCTCACTGATCATTGGCTGATCAACCCTTTGACATTTTCGACGTTCGTTTCCTGGCGCGTTGGCGGCGAACTGGGCAGCGTGGGCAAGTTGAACCCAATGGCATCACAGGTGTTTTGGCCCCGAACTCTCTGATGTGAACCTGCTTACACCGGACATTCACTGTATTCAACCTGGGTCAGCACCTCCTGCAACACACCCAACAGCGTCGAGGAATCATCCACTATTTTTCAACTTTTTTAGTGAGACTTTGGGCCTCAAGCCGCCAGCAGGCTGTGATATCGATCTTGGCCTTGTCGGGCTTTTGTGGCCGTCGTGCGAGGATCTGATGTCCGCGCTCTGCAACCGGGCTGATTTTGGGTAATAAAATGTTAGTACCTGAAATCCTTTCCCACTCCCTCCACTTCGTAATCGCAGTTGGCACCTGGCGGCAATCAACAATAGATACCTCGAGACCCTCGTCACGAAGCGCCTCCAACCTCCTGCCATTTGTCCGAGTCTTGATTATACGAACACGGCCCAGGAGGATCTCGACAGAACGCAGGCGGCGACAATAGGTGGTATCAGCCACCCGCCACCGAGACTGCACCATGTCCACGAAAGCGCCGTGGCTGAGGACGCATTGTCAATCTGCCCATGAGATGGAAGTCAAGTTGGGACAGACAAGGTCTCCCTGATTCTGCATCGATCGTGAGAGCCGAGGTGAGTCTGCTCATTTCCTCCGCTCCGCCGGAGAGGTCGATTTGGAGGGTGGTAAGGGATGGGTTGCGTTCCAGAAGTGGGATGATACTGTCGTAGGAGTCGCACTCGTAAAGTGTGAGGCGCGTCAACGCACAGGATGAACGGTCGAGGAAGGGTTGGACAACGTCGCATGCTCCGATGACATAAAGTTCATTGAGCGCGGGAGTAACGAGGCAATCAAGGAAGTTGTCGACTAGACGGCGCAGCGCGTGGAGCGTCACGGTATGCCCGGACTGGGGGTAGTCGTTAAGCCTGGGAGGATCCATAGTCCTATCGTGCGTCTGAACAGTGATGTCGCAATGGATCAAGTTCGGCGCTGCGCGCAAGTGGCCGAAATGGTGGAGGGGGGCGAATGCGGCCTTATATTCCGTGAGCTGCCCCCAGGGGAGAGTAATGTCGGGCATCCAGGTACGGCCGGGCATCCAATTACGGCCGGCCAGGACAACCTTCGATAAACTCGGAGCATTTAGAAACATATCTTTAGGATTGGCTTTGAGAGACGGGGCGAGAATCAGCTCTTTTAGCAAAGGGAGATTATTTCGAATGGGGTCACATATTGGGCTAAACAAAGCCTCAGTGTAAAAAGACCGCCACCGCCCACAGCATCCGATGAGCATCCGTAGACACTCTTGATTTCCCCAATTACGACCGGAGCTTTGGCCAAAAATGAACACATCGAGGAGGGAATTGGCTGACCGACGGAGTTGGGTTTCAAGGACGGGTATGAAGGAAATGGGCGTCCTCGGCACGAACACGGTAATGGAGGACCAAAGAGTTGGGCACACATCAGGAAAACCCACTTTCCTGAATTTGGCTGAAATTTGCCAATTCACTCAAATTCTGCCCAAATTCCGCCGAATACATGGTTTTCCCAAATTCAGCAGATTTGTAGAAAAACATACGTCTCTACAGATTTAGCTGAATTCAGATGCATTCTGCAGTGTTTGGTTTTCATGCTGCTCGCGATATTTCACAAAGGATAATAGAAAATAAGATGAATTCAAGTCAAATTACTGATTGTACATGGTCTATGCAACTACGGACTACTAATAACTACGCTCAATCTCTCTGTCCACTTCGCAAAACAGAGCACCATGATAACACTCCAAACGGGATGATTAAATATTGGCAAGAACGATATAAATGGGTGCGTACACTTTTGACCGATAGCAGTGGAGGCCAGCGGACCGAACCTGTTGAGGGTTGGCCGGACAGCAACGGGGCATGGGCGACAACATAAACAGCCTGGTGCGGCCACAATCAAATATATAAAGCGTCAAGACCACACTTGGTCCCGGCGCAGAGCGTGGATCCTTTCTCGCATCAGATTCCACCGAACGAAAATGTGCTTTGAAGATTTAGCCAGCGAAAACGTACGAAAATAGTGTTGCGCAGTGAACAGATCCTGTAGCAAACCCTTACTTCTCACCCAGAACGCCATATGATGAGACCGCGTTCGATGCTTCTGTCGGGAGAGCGTGATGACGACAGCTTCATCACACTTGTCGTCAGAACATAAATATATGCACTTGGCGTGCATCGGGAGCACAAGACGGTGTTATTCCAGCCGAGATGGAACCAGCACCAAAGATAATTTCGTGAAGACAAATGTTTCTTTATTTCTTTATTTTATTATTTTCGCCCACCAACATCAGTATCGAGCCTGGATTCTGGTATTATCCTGTTCCGCCTGTTCAAATGGTTTTACAATGGCTGCACTCCGTGTAATTTTACAAAACCCCTCTGGCTGGACTCACGGTCAACTTCTGGACATCAATCCCAGAATCTGGCACAAGGAAAACTATTGGCCGCCATTCTCTGCAGCTTTCCTTTGTTCAAGAAGCTATGTATCGTCTGAGATTGTTGAACGGGGAGTTTTGTGAATCTACGACTGTATGTACACACCTCTTGCACCTGCCTGATTGGAATTCACACCACTGTATCGTTGATAGGGCTGCCGAACTAACACACTATAAATGTATATATAGGAAAGTGTATAAGAAACCGCTATAACCAGCAGAATCTATATCACAACCCAACTAACACACCAACAATGCCTTTCGATAGCTGTTTTTATTGTAGGAGTCAGACGGCCAAGTATTAGGCGCGAAAGATATTTTATAGGATGAAAATGTATGTATAGGATGAAAATGTATGTATAGGAACGCGAACAGGAAGTCCAACAAAGTCACCCGAGGGTTTCCAAGTCTTTATAGGATTTTCTCTTTTAACGGGAGGACCGTGTAGTGTGGACACTGTAATGTCTCAACTGATAGCTTCGCTTATATAGGCCTTCTTAATCCAACGCTCTCAAAAGCAACCAATGTTCTGACTGCACAAAACCCTTATAGCTTATATTCTTATAGCTTATATAGGTCCCTGAGATCACTGCAATTGTAACTTCAAAAGCTTTATAGATTCTTTGTAGCAAAACCTCTAACTGAGTGTCTTTTATGTATCCGAGACTCTACAATTGGCCCTATAGGGAGACAACTACTACTGTAGCGGTCGCCGAAGTGGGGGGTTGCGTGAGCTGCTGTAATCTAACGAAAACTCCTACCTATATACTATTTGGAAAGCTATAAATAAACAAACGATCGAGAACTAGGGTTTAGGGTATGTGAGATTTATAAGTAACAGTCATTATAGGCTTGGCAAAGAGGGCTTGGCGACTCCTTTATTCGCATGTGTTCCGTGTTTTCCTGTCCGGATAATCGTATAGGACGCTCAAACTGAGCTCGGAGCTTCGTTCCGGGTCCTATAGGCTTGGATGCCGCTGGGTTGCGGAGTCTAGACCGTCGCGAGAGATTCGCTATTGGCCCTTCCTATACCATGTGTTTAACTCGGCTCTACGGCAATTCGGATGCAAGTTTTCCCTATAGTACCCTTTATGGGTTCCGTAGTTCAAAGTGAACGGGTGCAATTCGGTAACCGCCGGACTTCGGAAGTCCACCCTATATGTTCCGTATCGGATTTACTCGGTCGGCCGATCCCTCGAATGTCATGACCTCATTGCACGTGCTCCTATAGCCGTTCCGGGCCGTAATAGGAGACTTGTTGTATGTCGCTTTGTGAATATAGGACGCGTTTCCGCTTCAAATGCTTCGCTCCTTGATTATAGGACTGCGCTTTGTGTCTCCTATAGATGCTACTCTGTGTTGTGTAGTCCATCTTGGATGTCGCCGAGTGTACGATAATGAGTATAGAGGCCCTCATTTGTAAAGGTACCGTCTATAGGACAATGTCTAGTGCTCTTTGACCATAGCGAGTTTCCTATAGCCTATATGTCGGAGTCATACAGACTGTTAAGGATCCTGCCGCCTATAATACTCTTATAGGAATCACAAAATAGTGTGTTTCAAGGCTGCGATTATAGACGGCGTATCATCGTAACCATTGTCATGTTTGTATTGAATATTTAGTAGATGTCAGCCTTGAATATAATGGTTAATTCTGTAATAATACCAACTTTGAACTGTTACCCTCGTGCCGGAGCGGAGCACAGGCATATCTTGTATGCTCTAATGATCTCTGCCACAGAAATTCGGAACCAATGGTTGGATGCCGTAAGCAGGGCCTTGAGACGGCGTGCGCTTAAAACCGAACCGACGTGTTCTCAGTCGCGCAACCCCGTGGTCCCAATTGCAGTGGACAACCGATGTGACCGATTAAGACAGAACGACCCTTGCAAAGTTGGAAAACTTGCAATGACGGGTCTCCTCAAATTCACCCACATACTCTCGTTATATTTACTTATGTACCTGTGGACTTCCATATATTGCCAGGTACAATATAGTCATTCTACCACCTACGGTGACTGGCTAAGATTTCCGTATATTCCCAGAGCAAGAGAGGGAGGCGCACGGGAGCGCAAAAATGCGATACTCATGCGAGATATTTTTGGTAAGCATCTAAGATATCTTATCACTGAGAAGGATCATCCCCGGTCAGATCAGCCAGGCGGGACGTCGCAAGGCCTAATCCGGCCATAGGTCTTCGCGCCAATGATGAATGTTACTCCATGCACGGAACCATCCGGAGAGTGGGGCCAGAAGCCAAGCCTCGCCACTTTTCACAGCTCGAGGCAAAACTATTTGAGAAAATCACTGAACCATCATCGGACAGATCCTTATACCGAGACTTGACACTTCAAAGGTGACAGATGGAAACGGATCGATAGCTTCTGAATATCTATATATTCCTTGCTTTCATATCCTTCCCGCACATCTCTTCACTATGAGCTCAGATATCTACTATGTCATTGACAACACAAGTCCGGGGATTGTGTACAGCGACCACAGTAGGTCACCACTTTGAGATAATGCGTTCACATCTGAATTCAAGCATTTTAGATCCCACGGAAGACTCTGTCGCCTACTTCAATGGCAGTGATATTCCACTTTTCGGGCGTTCGAATTTTCACATGTTGTTTGATGGTAGGGTCTTGACTGAGTATTCAATATATGTCTAATTGATTCAACAGGAACCTCAATATCTATAACAGGCACCAGCGCTGGAGGTTTTGGGAGTGGATCATTTAATATCACACTAGATGGCAACACATCTACTGTGCCCAGAGCTACCTCAGATGCAGAACATCTATACATATACTTCCCATGGTATCGGTCACCCTCACTGTCACCTTCACTGAGTGGTGTGGAGGGTTCACAGCTCCATGATATTTCCATTGCTATTCTTGGAGAATCTTTGACCATTGATTACCTGGTCATTACTCCAAGAATGGAGACATCTCTGCAGGGGAAAACCTTGATGGTTGATGACAGTTATACCGGGCTACGCTTTCTGGGTAGCTGGGAGAGTGGCGGCAGCGCATTTCGCAATCCTGGAGGACCCAATGGAAGTCCAGACACCATTTCCTATTCATTCCAAAATACCCCCGGTTCTATATTCCAGTTTGCTTACACTGGTATGCTAGTATGTTATTGAATTTGGTCATGCTTATCTCTGCTCTTCAGGTACAGAAATGACCTTGTATGGTGTCTTTCTGTGGGACAAACTTGGCTCATTTGAGCTGGTCACAAAAATTGACGATCAGGAACCCACAACAACCCCATTTTCTACATTTCCAAATGGAACAAGTGGCGATGGCTTCACTCAGCAGCCCAATTTCATTCTCTATGCATCACCGGAATTGCCAGCTGGGAACCATAATGTGACTTTCACCCTCTCAAAATGCAAGAATCAAACACTTATCATTGACTACATTGTTTATACACCCTCCTTCAATTCACTAGCAACTATGCCTGACCTGACAGGCCCCGCGCCTCATACTGTGTCGGCTCCAATTCCGCTTCCAACAGGAACTTCTACAACTCACAATAGCCACGGGAAGTCACAGTCCCATATTACCACTCTCGCTAGTGGAATTGTGGCAGCATGGCCTTGGTTGTCACATTCCTTGTGTGGCATAGGCGGCTACGTGCCAAAAATCTCCACTATCCGGCTCAGTCAACACAATCGGACCAAGATGCAATAGAAATTGTGCCCTTCACAACCAGGAGATTAATTCCAACCCAAATGACATCGAAGCACCAGACAACTGTTCCCATGCCTAATAATCCCACTTTGAGCTCAAATTATCTTGCTCAAAAGTCAGAGTCAACAGACAGTCCCAATCGTGCTCAAGTCACTCGGCAAGTGACATTGTCTGATGATATACATCAAGCAGCCAGTGTCGTTGAAGTAGTCCGTCCAGTGGTGGATCATGAAGAGGATGGCATAGACCCGGTCGAGTTGGTGCAGTGTCAGATAGAGGAGCAGGAGCAGATGCAGATGCAGACAGAAATCCGTATTCAGGAAATGAGGGCAGAGTTGCAGGCCCTTCATCCGCCACCTGAATATCAAAGTCTTTAATTGGTCACTGTACTTGTAGTTTGTAGATAACTTTTCAGTATGAAGTCCATAATATATACCCCCAGTTGAGGACGAACTCTGAGACTCAGACCTTGTCCTTCAATTTGAAAGGATATTTCTTGAATGCATTATCAAAACATTTGGTATGACAGTTTCGGAGTTGGGTATTATTGAACAAAGAGCTTAGAGGAGGGGACTGCAAAGTAAAAAACTGAACTAATATTTCGTTCTACTACTGTTTAAATACAAAAACCGTGTACAAAGAAACTACTATATATCTGGGGCAGCCTTCTGCTAGCAGACCTATTTATCTTGGGCTGAGTTCTGCGGGCAGACTGGTGGCTGTACACTCTGGAGAAAGTCGGGTGGCCGTGCACTTTGGAGTGTGAGAAGAAACACATCCAAACAGTACTTGGGATAAAGGGCCGTTGCTATGCCCGGCAGGTACGAGTACTTATGAGTGTAAATGGATGGCCATAAATATGATCAATTGAGACACTAATGTAGGCTGATTGTGGCTGGATCGTCGTTGTCCAAGGAGTGAAAGATTTGGCGAAAACAGAATGGGCCTGGAGGTTAACATCGGCGTTGCCTCAAGAAATCTCAGTTAGCATACAAGCAAAACACAGAATAAATTCTTACACATTGAAAATCGTATTAGCAAGAGCAGGAGGGGAAGCCGGTGTCAACTTTTCGACTCTGGTGGTTTTCATCGAAGGTATAGGTATAATTAGCAGACTAGGGGCGAGTCAATTTATATATTTATTTATAGCTCAGTGCCGAAGAAATTTATTCGACAATCGGACTTGGAAGCGGTACACCCATGTTTTTACACGAGATTAAAATAACAAAATGCAGATCGTGATCGATGGAATCCGTTCAAGTGATCCAGGCGTACAGCACTCCAACAGCCTCGCCGATCTCACCACATATATTGCATGTATTCAGGAAATTAGATGGCAAGGAGTGTAAATTACCATCAGGTTCACAGTTAGAACCTGTAAGAATGCCATCGTGGTACCAAATAGATCCGTTGGTTTTGACCAAGCGAGATGTGAAGTGATTGGCTTCAAATACACAGCACCACAAACACTGCGTTGCGGCACCTCGTAGTCACAGGGTATGACTACATGGGTAGACCACCCTGGTAGACACAGCTGTGTGACTACCTGTGACTACTCGTGTCGATGCCGGGTAGACATGGTGGGTCTACGTTGGTCGACATTGGTCTACATTCGTGTAGCTGCGTGTACCCCAGGTAGACCAATGTAGACTAGTTGGAGAACAGGGTAGACCTAGCTCTGCTCATTTGCAGACAAGTGTTGAGCATTGCCATTGCAAATTAAAGTTTCTGCGATGAAAGTGTGGTTGTGTCGTGACATATTTACACATGATTATTTCACCAAGATTTCAATTTGTAGAATGAAATTTGGCAAGTAATATGTAGATGGCATGTCTTGGGAAGGTGTTAGGAGTTGAAATTCAAGTGACTTGTGAATGAAGGTGAAATGCAAGGTATGTCTACATGTGCCTACGTCATGTAGACCAATGTCGGCCCGAGTAGCCCAATGTAGCCGATGTGTGACAACCCTGTGACTACGCTGGGTCGGATCACGTAGCCCAACGTAGACCCATAAGGGGTGTACCCCACGTACAACACCCTGGTCTACGGGGTTCGACCAACGTAGAACCATGTAGCCCAACGTAGTCTCACATGTGACTACGAGGTGCCGCAACGCAGTGAAATAGAGTATCGGTGAACGGTGGGTCCAACCTGCACATTTATCGCGGAATCATACAATGAACTTTTGTCGCACAGAGAAATAAATGAAGGGGGGGAGCAGTTGATAATTTAGTGGTTGAATGTAAATAGGAGGAGCATAACGGGCATTTATAGGCAAAAGTGATCGCCTTCCGTTCTGACAGCCACTGTAATAAGTAGGATATTGCCGCAAAGGCAGAGACTACAACATGATCGCAGGAAAATGAGTCTCTAGAAGCAAAGGTGCCGAATTGCAAGAGGGGCATATGAAACTTTCGGTGCCGAAGCTAGTGGGTCCGAATATCCGCATGGCAGGATGATCTATGGAGGTCAGGGTCATACCCACCGGGAAAAGTGACAGGAAATCGGCAGTTAATAAGCCTCTCGTTTAGTCTCGGGCCTCTTCTAATGATGCAGATCTACCACAGAATTTTGCAAAGCCACCTGAAAGAGTTCAGGGTACTTAGTCTGCGCCGAGAAATAGTCTGTCCATTCTGCAGTTTACGCGGCGGGTTCACAAGGTTGATAAATAAGGTGTCCAATATGCGGCTTCCGTGTTCGTCATAGGCGTCCTGCCCCTCAGTGATGCACAACTCGGTAGTGTCATTATTTTCAATCATTACGGGCATTCCCACACATAAACTCGGTTTACCCGCTATATGTTCACTAGAGTGCACGGATGTGCCTTTGAAAGATCATTGCGCTCGGAGCCACTGAGATGTTGAGAGGACAGAAGTTTCGGCTTGTTTCACAAATTGACAGATATGTTCTGTGGTTTCTGAGCTAGAGCATCGTCTTGAGGTCGGAATTTTGGCAGGAGACCCCTTTTTTTACTTGGTGGAGACACGCTGTATGGCCCTGTTAGCAACGGAAGGCAATAGAGGGTGAGCAACTACACGTGATATCTGCCGGCGAGGATCAGCATCACCGAACTCTCGTCGAAGCAGATACTAACGGTCCGATGGAATGAACCAAAGTGCTAATTGTTACAGTCATTTAAATTGAAGGGCGAGTATTTCTAACTATATATACTGAAGCGGTCGGAATTTAGGGTATGAATAGGTAAAGGGAAAGATATATGGTGGAGCGCTCACGAAGCGTCGGTTGGGGTCGGTGATCGCCGATGGAACATTCCGAAGTGTATAAAAAAAAATTTTGTCTTGTTTACACAAGTTATGATTTTTCACCGAGTAGGGGTTTTTTTCCCCGAGTAACAATAACAAGGACAACGCCCAGCCACTATTTTCAATAGAAAAATTTCAAGCATGTTTAGGCACGGCCACTAAAAATATTAAGCACTGCCACTAATAACTCCCTCAACGAAATCGGTCTCTAATGAAAATTTGATCAAATTTGGGTGCCCTCGAGTTTTGAAAGGGACGATCCCTATTACATAAGTACTCGTAACAGCCACCAGTCTGCCCGCAGAACTCAGCCCAAGATAAATATAGGGTCTTGTAGAGTTTCTTTGCGTGATATTGCGAGTTACGCGTCAAACGAAAGCTGAGCGGAATCATTGCCGCATTTGGAAAACCGGATATTCAGAATACTATTTTGGGAATGATCCGCAGACCGCTTAATTTTTTGCTCTTGCGTCCTCTATGTCTACGCCAGGGCCACAAACAGAGGTCCTCAAAGCCTCCTCCTCGCTCTCCTGGAACACCCCACCGCAGGACCGCCAAGAGCGCCACCCGGCTGCAAGGCACCAAGCCCGCGAAGTTATAATCCTACGCTGAAATAGCCGCGCAACTCATTACTTTGCTCGCGCTGGCATTCACTCCAGCATTCTGGCAGGTGTACCTCATCAGCAGAATCTTTCGGGGTTTTGACAGCACATTCCTGGCCGGACTGGGTACGGAAAAAGCCTAATCTTCGAAGGATTGGCTGTTCTCGGAGGGAAGAAAAAAGTCGTTATTGTGATCTGTCCACTGAAGGCCCTGGAAAGAGATCAGGTATCCCAATTTAAGATATTTATAGCTGTCTGGAAATACTGAAATATACCAACCAGGTTGCCCAAGCTCGTAAAAGGGTATTAACGCGATCACCATCAATGCGGACAACTCCAGAACCGCGAACCTTTGGAAGGAAGCCCGCACGAAGGCTCAACTTGTCTACATTTCGCTGGAAATGGCCAACTCGGAAAACTTCATTAAGCTGTGGAAAGATCAGAAATTTTGTGCTCGGACAACCGCCGTCATTGTCGACGAAGCTCATTGCATCCACGATCGGGGCGATGAGTTTCGACCAGAGTATAAAACTCTCGAAATGTTTCGAAGCTACACCGGCCAGGAAGTCCCAATTGTTTCGTATACAGCGACAGCTGCCACCACAATATTTAATACGATATGGAACTCACTGGGATTCAGGAACCGTCCGTTCTGGGGACTCGATGTGGGCTGCGGACGTCCGAACCTTCTCTTCCTAACACGCACCGTATCAAATCCGAAAAACCCTGTTCTTGATCTACTCAACCTGCTCGCAGAGGTTCTCAGCGATGACATACCTCTGGAAGCCATCGACAAAATGCTCGTCTACTTCGACTCGGAGCAGAATTGTCTTGACGGTGCGGATACCTTCCGGGAAGCACTCCCCGCACACCTTCATGACTCGGTCTACAATTTTTCCGGTACCATGTCCGAGGCCGCCAAGGAAGCATGCAGTGGAAAGGCTTCATGAACGGTACGTATCGCATTATCTGCTGTACGGAAGCCGCAGGGATGGGCTGCAACGTCCCAGATGTCAAGATTACTGTTATCATTGGATCGCCGAAATGCCCCCGTTCGCTGTCAATTGTTGCTCAGAGATGGGGGCACACCGCTCGGGGCCAGAGACGACCGGGACCTGCATATTCCTCGTCCCCAAATGGGCCTTTCGACCAATTCCGCCGGAGGTCGGCACCGCAGTGCAGGCTGTGCAGCACCTGAAGCGCCAGGAAAAGGTCAAGCTGGAGCCTAAGACTCACACGGAGTCCCGGGCGCGTCTGGAACGAACCTTGGAAGCATTTATTAATTCGGATGTCGCTGAAACCGCTAACGGTCGTGAGTGTAACCTGTCGTCATTGCAATTTATTTTTGGCTCAATAATGACATGAAGGTTGCTCTCACAAATTTATATTCAAATTTTTCAGACCACGCACTGGCTTGTCGACATTCACCAGCCTTGAGGCGACTGCACCAGCCTTTGTAGGAGAGGTATCCGAAGGATCCGCCCAAGAGCTGAGTTGGATTGTCATGGATCTACCCAATAAATCTCCGCCCAGAGATCGCTGCTGTGGCCACTGCAATTCTAAGCTCCTAGACACCTTCCAGCCATCTCACAACCGCGATCATCGGCTTCTCCAATTTTCCGCAGAGTTCATTCATCCGATTGCAGCACCGTCTTCACGGCCTACTTCCCCTGTGTCAGTTCATACCGACGACTCCCACGCCAGTGTTGTTACTGTGGACTTCGAACGGCGATTGAAGCCTTCACCCGTTCCCAAGGCTGACAAGGACGACCTTCGGGAGCTGCTAGTTTCCTGGAGAACGGAGCACCATAAAAAAAGGGGAAGTAGTAAATTCCTTTCGGCGGATGTTGCCCTTCCCCCGCGGCAGCTGGAGTCACTAATCTCCTCTAGTGGAAAATTTCTCACACATGCAGTTATAGGAAAGCTGCAGATTCTCACTGTGGTAAAAAATTGGGACTTTGCGACTGACGAAGATTTTCGTGATGTCGCTGCAATCATCTCTGATTGGCGGCTGCGATTTACATCCACGACTCCGAAGTCACAGCACCGAGCTCAAAAGCGAACCCGTACCGGCAGTGTCTCTATTCAGCCTCCTCCGCAGCCTCTCTTTTCCCCTAGGCCCACAACGCCTGCTCAACTTGCATCTACCTCCTACCACTGGCATTCACCAAATCACACGCCCATGCCGACCCACGCCAAGCCTCCCGACGTCTTCTCCTCACCCAGCATATCCATCATATCTCGTCCGAATCCGCCCTCCATTCCAACCTGTTCTGGTGCTCGTACAGCGCAATATCAGATGTTTCGGACTCCGGTTAATCCACCGCAATATCGTCATTATTCCCCCGCGGCATACCAAACACCTTTAGTTCCGAATTCAAACTATATCTCTACGCCAATATATTAGAGAGTTTGCGCTGCAGCCATCAGAGCCATCTGATGGTTTTTTTTTGCATTGCGCAAATGGATAGCTAATGGCTTGAACCCTTTTTGATGACAATTTTTTTTGCCTACCCTGATGGGAGATGACGCAGCCCAGTTCTCATGTGTGTGTGGAGAAACACTCGCCGATGGGTCCATCACTCAATTTTGTAATGTTTTTCTGGTTGTACATTTATTAACCACAAAATGAAACGGACATCAGGTCTGATGTGACCAAAGAGACTTTGGAGAGTGCCCAGGGCTCTTTTAACGTTCTTACTGTGCACCTGGGCTACCTGTAAAATTTTTACTTGCAGCCATCAGCCATCCATTTGCGCAATGCAAAAAAGCCATCAGATGGCTCTGATGGTTGCAGCGCAAACTCTCTATTACCCACCAATGCCGCCAATGTACAAAACACCCTCGGCGACTGCATTCTATCAGTCGCAATTTTCCCCCGGCCCTAATTCTCATGTGTCGCCCAATTTCATTCCAAGCCGCCCCAATTATGCGGCATTTACGGGTGGAACTCCTGCTCTACCTTCAATGTTCTCATTCCAGACAGTAACTCAACCACATCCAGCGTGGGCCCACACTGCGCATCGTGCATATCATTCCGCGGCGGGCCCCGCTCCAACTCAACCCGAACCCAAGAATTCACAAATGGTCAGTGACTAAGACCTCCTACACTTCATGCGATCCGGTACTAAATTCGTCGCCTCCACCCAGTGCACCAGCCCTAAGTCCTGTATTTTCGTGCTCATCTCCATGAAGATCGTCGTAGCTGTCAAATGAGAAGGGAATTTCGTCGCTGTCAAATGCCGTTCCTGTAATTAGTCGTGTGTCCCGAGATGCTGTCGCTTTTTTAACGAGTGAATACCCATGTCGTGGATCCCATGTCGTGTTCTTGATGTATTCATGGAATTTACCTTGCCATTCTTGCGCTCCCTCAACAATTACATCGAATATAGCTGACCTGAGCTCTGCTGTAACTGGTAAAGAATTTGCGCTGGTCTTTTTGCTGGTCTTTGGAGGAGCAGGAACAAAGTTCCCTTGAGGTGATATTTTGTGGGCTTTGAGACGAACCATGTCCTTGATGAGGCTTCGAACATTTTCGTGAAATTTGACCTCCTTGTGGTGGCGTGCACGATCCGGGTCGCCAAAATAATTCGCAATTGAATGCGAGACTTCCCGGAATGCTTCAGCGGAAGCAGACCCTTTGGAGATGTATTCGATGGTGACGCCGCTCCCGCCGGCGATAAATACACGCTTAAAATGAACACTATTAAATATTCATCCAAAACGAAGGGCTACTCAACACACCTTGACCCAGAAGTTTTGCTGCTCCAGCCAAAGGTCTGCGGCGATGCAACGCTTATACTTTCCCCAGCGATTGATGAACCACGCCTTCTCGCGAGCAAGTCGCAGGGACTCAGGGAGCTCGTACTTGGTCCGAATCAGAACCTCGACCAGGGTTATTAGAGGACAAAAACACCTGCTTAGGGTCACCCTAGGATCAAATTCTCGGTTTCTGGTGGACTGGAGATATGCATACTGTCGCAACTCTTGCGACAGGAGCGTTCGTGCATCGCGATGGTTGTGATACGCACGCCGGAGTCCCTGCGTCTTTCAAACGGCAAGCTGCATCCAACATGTCGTAGTATGGGTGCGAGAGCCGGCTTTGTGCGTCGCAATGGTTGCGACGCTCATGCGCTGGTCCCTATGTCCTTCACCCGCGGGAAGCTGCGTGCGCATATCTCCCTCCTGGTGCGACAGCCGTCTTTGGGCATAGCAATGGTTGCGACGCTCATGCGCCGGTCCCTGTGTCCTTCACCTGCGGGAAGCTGCATACCGCATATCTCCCTACTGGTGCGACAGCTGTCTTCGGGCGTCGCAATGGTTGCGACGCTCATGCACTGGTCCCTGTGTCCTTCACCCTCGGGAAGCTGCGTGCCGCATATCTCCATAGCTCCAAAAATAAACAGATGGCCCCCCCCATCCGAAGAATGAGATACACAGGTATTGCGGAGACGATTTTCCCGGTGTGTTATGCTTCTTTCTCCCGTTTCCTGCGCCTCCGATCCAGCCTCTTGCACATATGCTCCGCGTCTCATCTCCCCTTCCCTTTTCTCTGCAGTCAGCCTCATTCTAACGTGGTCCATAGGTTGGTGAGCTCAGGTACAAGGTGATCGACGCCAGCGGCCAACGGTCCGAGCGAAAGAAGTGGCTTTATTTTTTCGAAAACGTGGAGGCGATCCTATTTTGCGCCAGTTTGAGCGACTACGACCAGATGCTGTACGAAGATGAGAGTGTAGTATGTGGCGTGTTCTGCCCCTTTCTTCTTCCTCTTGTTTTTTATGACCTTGACTGCGCTTGAGTCCTCCCGTCCTCCTCGTTTACCCCGTATTTCGGATACTAACTCCAGACGTCTAGAACCACCTGCAAGAGGCGCTGACAAAATTTGACTCTATCTGCAACTCGCGGTAGTTCGTCAAGACGAACATCATCCTGTGCCTAAACATCGATACGTTTGCGGAGAAGCTTGAACGGAGTCCGCTGGTGGGTTCCTCGACTATTCGGCTTTTTGTTATTCCCTCCCCACTATTGCCCTTCCGTGGCATGGCCGATGATCAGCCCCTAGAGTATGGACCTCGTCTCGTCTCCCATATGATCCCTCCATTCACCTACTCTATTCCCCTTCCCCGTACTTGAAACTTGTTTCTCCCTATCGCCACTCCTTCACAACCGCTAAATTATTTCGTCAGGCCAATTACTTTCCCGACTACATGGGCGGGAACAATTACGGCGCTGCATGTGATTACCTGTTGCACAGATTTGAATCGCTCAACCAGAGCGCAGCGACGAGGCAGATCTGCACTCACTATATCGGCACGAAGGATACCCAGCAAGTCAAGTGTGAGTGGCTTTCTTTTGTGAGAGACGGGCGCCGTCTTCCTTCGCCGGGACGGCCGAAGCTCAGCCTCGCATGTCTCCCCTGTTTCATTGTATCTTTCCCTATCTTCAACGCTGACGTATTTTTGTAGTCGTCTTCAGTTCTATCTAAAACATTCTCCTACAGAACTATCTGCGCAAACAGGGATTACTGAACCGATAGGTTAGGAAGTCATCTTGTTAAGACATTTAGCGCAGC
Organism: Mycena rebaudengoi; assembly: GCA_029282285.1. Taxonomy (NCBI): domain Eukaryota; kingdom Fungi; phylum Basidiomycota; class Agaricomycetes; order Agaricales; family Mycenaceae; genus Mycena; species Mycena rebaudengoi. The sequence continues at coordinate 175,821 of JARJCX010000186.1, read as the reverse complement.
GACCAAATCGCTTATAGTCCCGCATACTGTATTATTTCATTCAATTTGACAAAGAGGGTGACGCGTAGACCAACCGTTTGGTAGATCTTGTATTTCAACAAAGCCCAATCGAAGGAGCGCTCGATAAGGCTCATGATACAATGTCGGTCATACCTCGCATGCGTTTCGATGGCTGCAGGGACTGACTAGAATACAGTGCTGCGGATAAACGGGAAAAATTGCTGATAGAATGGCGGGACAATCCCGGCGCGCTACGGATTCAGGGTCCCTGTAAGCAACCATCGTGTCGGCCATTTTCAATTTTTAATTCCTCATTGCAATGTTCCGGCCCAGAGCTGGAGAGGCGAGTCGGAGGGACATCCGAATGGCATATATGGACAGACCGAGGTAAGCTGTCTCCCCGTTCCTAAAATATGCTGAACTGTATGATTTGCCACTGTTTTCCCGTAATCGAGCGAGAATATAAATACGAGCCGAGTACCGTCACAAACATACACAAGAACCGGCGAAGGGAAACATCGGCCTGTAGCGCATGGCGCGCACCTGCTCACTAGAAAAAGCTCCTCCTCACAGTGCTTGCAGGAAGATCCCGTTCAACCCGGGGACCTGAGGCCATGCGGCAGCTCCGGCTTACCTGGACGGACCACAGGGGCATGTACCTGAGGTAGCATCAGGAAAAACCGAAGTTGCTCTGTGGTCTATGAGAGACCACCATAGACAAAATAGACGGCATAGCAAACCCATGTCTATGAGAGGTGGGGGGGAGGGGGTGGGTCCACTCTCATAGACCATCATAGACACCACCAGCAACACCATAGCACCGATAGGAGCCATAGTCATAAGAGAACTCAGAGATGCCCAAAACGGCCATAGGAAGTGCAAAAACAATAACAATAATATATTGAGTAACGAGGACAAAAGCCTAAGTAAAACGAATCTGCGCCGGCGTACATAGAGGGCAATCCGTACATAACGAGAATCCTGCGGTGGCTTGACATCAAACAGAGGCGTAAAAGAAGCGCTTGACAAGACGAGAGCATAGATAGTTTGATGAGAGGCTTCAGTTTGCTTGGGGCTTGAGGCTTGGAGGCTCTTGAAGCTGTTAATTTGAAGGCTTGAAGCTTGAGGCATGAAGCTTGAAGGCGTGGCGGCGTGGAGGCTTGAAACGACAGCCACAGCTTGGTATGCACGGAACGGCAGCAATGATGGCAATTGGCCACGAGGCTTGCAGTAGTAGGTCTTGAATCTTGCAGTGTTGGCAGTGGAACGTGGCTTGGAGTCCAGATGGTAAAGGCGGGGAAAGGGAGATGGGAGAGTGAAGGAAAAAACTTTCAAGGCCGCGTGTCCTGATGGCGGAGTTTGAATGTCATGCCAAACGTTGGCGTGGCATGACATCAACCGGCCCGAGTAACTCCGTCTCATGCCGCAACTTCCACTTGGCTTGCGAGACTTGTGCGAGACTCGACACAAAGACTGGTCTAAACTGGTAGTATAGAATTGTATGCATTAGTAAATTCACTCATACTATTAATTTACATTTCTGAGACCGTCATATATAGACACTCCGACAACACTAAGAATGGAGCTTCAACCTACAGAGACCAGTATAGACCATAATAGACACACAAAGTAGGTGGGTAACTCAATAGACTTTTATAGACTACCATAGACCATGAGAGTCACCACCAGACCTCTAGAGCATTTCGGTTTTTCCTGATGTAGTTGAGAGTCTGCGGCCCCGAACGTGATGCATGACACCGCTATCCTCCATCAAGCTTGTTGTTCGTCCTATTACTGGATAGCGCAAAGTGTATGTAATACGAGATAGGCGTGAAATGATGAAAATTGCACACTGGATGAGTGTCCTGAAAGATTTGAGAATCTGTGCCGCTGAACGTGATTGCATGACACCGCTAGGATCCTCCATCAAGCCTGTTGTTTGTGGCCTATTACTGGATAGTGCAGTCAGCTTGAAGGTGAACGGGGATTTACCTCCATGTCGGGTTCGGTGTTTAATCCATAAATCACGACCTATTACACCTGCCTCTCTCCATCCATGATTTGGTATCGATGTCCACCGCAAGTATACACCGCTGCACCTCCACTCTTTCATACCTGTTGGGACTCTGGAGACTGCCTGGCACCAGCTATGAGCTCAGGTTTATGCTGCTGAAGCGAGCCGAGTTGTGCGGAGGCTTAAGTGACTCCTACGTTAATACTGACGCTACTTGAACGGCTTAAGCCCAAGCGAAACTAGATCAAAAACTTGGCTGCAAAGAATTTGGCTTAAGCCAACTGGAGCTATATTTCCGTGAGGTTTCCGATCCTGCTTGGGAGATCTTTGTCAAACGAGAAGATAAAACAGCTGGGTGTTAAAAATCTGCCACGCTTGCCTCAAAGCGACCGCGATACTTGTCACGGCTGTGTAGATAGATGGCTGCTGTCGTTGGCTTCATTATTCACTTGGCACCCCGTTGCGGCGTTTCAGTTTCCGCAAAATAATGCAGGAAGGCAGATATAAAGGACATTGTCTGATTCCCGCAGTCATTCACACCGAGATCCTCACCGGGAAGTTTTTACCATCACACTTCCGAAGCATGTTTGCCTCTTTCACCAGCTTTCGCAATTCTCTGTCTCTACTTCTTGTAATTCAGTCAGGTAACGGATACTGCCTGAGTGCAGAGATTGAAGGAATCTAACAATTATCTGTTTATTCAGCCGTCTCCGTTGTTTCGAGCGCCCTTAATACTCGTGCCACTGATGGGGAGGCGATCGCCAAAGAATGCGAGGGCCCTTGTAATATTTTATTGGAGTCTGTCTCGGTGCGTAGATCCCCGCCAAAAATACCCACGCTATAAAAATTGACTCCATCATGTAGTTGAATCACACATTGGACGAAATGTGCACCGACGCTGTCATGGAGAAAATGGTCGTGTGCTTCAACTGTGAAGTAGGCGCGGCAGCGCAGGGTGGGTTCTCCGTGCAGCAAGACCGCCAGCGCGAGGCCGATGGTAGGTCTGCGAACAATCCTGGTTCATCAAAAATTCTAATACGGACGCGGCATAGCGTTTGTCGCAAACTGCCAAAAGAACAACCATACGGTGAAAGGAGTTACGATTGGAAAGTCGCTTGAGGACTTGCCGGCTAATGGTGACGAGACAACCAGTGGTCGGCCAGCTAATGGGGATGAATCCGTGAGTGGACCACAAGAAGGGAGGGGAGAAGTTGTGTCGCCAGGCATTTTTTTCGCTGCGGTGTTTGGACTAATTACGTTTTCCCTCGCAATGTTGTGATTGGATGGCTCGATATTGCGATGGGAAGAAAGATTAAATTGGATACCGTACTACTTCGACCGAGTGTTCAGGCACAGGTCATAGGTGCCAGGCCTCCGAAATCGTAGTCTTGTTCCCATGCAATTATTTCTTCTGAACAAACAGATTTTATCCAAAGCTTTTTTACAACAAGGTCGCAGCCATTATCAGTGTATATATCTGACCCTAAAATCATTGAGAACTTAGTCTCTCCTCGACAGATGCTTCAACAAGGTATCAACTCGTACCTCGTTTTATTGAGAACTTACTTTAGTCAAACTTTAGAAACGGATCTGAAGGTTATGAGCAGGTCTGGAGGTATGAATAGCTATGAACAGCTTTGTCGGAGTAGTTTCGCGGAGTCATTCCCAAATACCCCTCAGAAAAATGTTCGTTCATCCATTAGAGCATCTTCATGTTTTATAAGTTGTGTCGGAACTATGCTGAGAGCTAGTGCAGCTCTGGAAACGACATAAATACCAGGCAGAGTTCAGTTAATTTGTTTGGAACAAATAATTGCACGGGACGGGCCACGGGCTAAGAATTGAGCACCCCTAACGATCTCTCCCACAGAAGTTCACAGCAAATGGTTGGATGCTGTAAATAGGGCCTTGAGGCGCGACCACCTCCTGACTGATAAGATTAACTTTGGGCCACTCCCATTGAAAAAGCAATTAGTAGTAAACACGTGGAGTGACATACCTATGGATGAAGACTCACTGCCAGATGAGGGGCTTTAGTGGGTAGGCGGCCCATCAGCAATGACAATAGACATAGGATAGGATAATTTTTTTAGGCCGGAGTCACATTGGTATAAATAAGTGCGTAACGGCATTTCCTCCTGGACAAAACTCATCGGCAATGACTGGCTAATAATCGGGAACACAAGCGGACAACCTGGGAATGCTTCTGCAGATTAAATTTCATTATCCCAAACGCTCCAAAAAAGAAAAAAAAAAACCCCAAATAGACGGCGGATCAGACACAGTGAGGGTGCAAAGAAGCCACAACATCAAACTCATTTTCTTTCGTTCACCCGTATTATAATCCCACCCACACCTGCTCTCCTTCCTCACCACGATGAACCTACTCGCCTCTTTCCCCTAACGCTTTACCCACTGCTCCCCGCCCGCCCGCCCAACACGCGCACGACGCGCATGACGGGGCGCGAGCCGGCGCGGGCGAGCGAGTACGACGCTGAAGCTGATGACTATGCCCTTCACCGGCCCGCCAAAAGTAAATGGCGCACGACGAGCCTCCCGCTGCGAATCGTTCTTACGGTGGCGATAGCGCAAATAGTGCTCACCACGTTCGTGGCAGCCACCACGCGCATCCGTCCGGGCACGCCGCCACGCCCAATAGTGTGTAGCGTCCATTTATTATTCACTGGCGTATTTAAGCGCTGACACCATCGTGGCGCAGGCGCGCGCACACGCCGGCGACCTCTACACGCGTCAGTCGCAGACTTTGTCCCAAGCCCTTGCGCGCTACACCCTGCGCACCGGCATCGCCCCGCCGCCCAACTACGACAAGTGGCTCATGTATGTGCTGGAGAAGAAGTGCCTCGTGGATGCCTACGCGCAGGGCGCGCGCAACTTTACACCGTTCTATTAATTCTCTCACGATCCCACCGATATCCAGCTCACGATTTATTCATTTTTGTTTTCTTGCAGTACTACTACGAACGCTCGTGGTGGAGCGGGAAATACGCGTACGCGGACAACGTGCGGTGGGAAGAGAAGATTGCGAAGATTTGTGAGTTGTTTTCTCCGTTTCTCTTTACCTGGTTTTTTTGCGGTTCTTTTCTTTTTGTGCTGCGGTGCTTCTTCCCCGGTTTGGTGTGTGTTTCCGGGGATTGTTGCGTGTCCCGTGGTTGTTGTCGTTTCCCCAGTCTGCTGGCACGGCTTGGTGCGGCTTGTCGGTGCAAGTACCTATCGGCGCAAGTACTTGTGGGCGCGAGTTCTTGTTGGCGCGACGTGCGCATTCCGTGTGTCGTATCCGCTTCGCACGAGGTCCAACTGTGTTCCCCTTCCCATTCGTTCTGCGTCATGCGGCCTTTTTTATTTACCTTAACAACGCCATTTGCTCTCTTTTCTTCTTCTTCCATGACGCCATCTCCTCCTCTCCCCTTTTCATCATCTCACGCATTCTACACACCGCCCTCGTCGTTCGCCTCTCGCCCCCTCCCGATGACTCAGCCGACTCAACGCTCGATGACTCAGAGCGGGCCGCTCCCTCCCCCCATTTCATAACCGTCCGCTCACTACCAAAACCCTCCTTCCCTAAAAAAACTGTTCACTTCGCTCACTAATAAACCACACCCACAGACTGGCGCGGCATGTCCAACGGCGGGATGATCATGGGCGACAACTTCCGCCACTTTGCGCGCTTCCGCCTCGCGGATCTGGCAAGAGAGAATCCGGTGCTTATGGATGTGCGTTTTTTGCAACTAAACTCTTTATTCCTGCGCCACATTTCTTTCTTCCGACCGCACTTCTCTTCCGCCCTTCATCGTTCCCCTTCTGAACTGCGCAACGTTTATGATTTGCAAAAAATTGCAACTTGCGATTTGATCCAGGTGCACATCACACGCTTCGCCGAGACGCTGTGTGAAGTGGAGCTAAGGTGTGACCGCGAGCGGGTTATGGCGGAGTATAACATCACGGTGCGTACCGCGCCTATTCTATTTTTGCGAATTCTGACGCGAAGTACGACGGCAGGGGTCGGCGGACGCACGGGAGAATCTGTATAAGTACAAGTATGTGGTGGGCGTGGACGGCACGACGTTCAGCGGATGGTTCTTGGGGCTGTTGAGGTCGGGGAGCTTGGTGTTTAAGGTGCGCTGGCTTTCTTGATCTCTTCTTGTGTCTCCCTAAAACCCCAAACTGGTTGCTGACAACACCCACAGTCCACGATCTTCGAGGAGTATAGTACTTCAACGACTGGCTGCGGCCCTTCGAGCACTTCGTCTCCGTGCTGCCCGACCTGTCCGACCTCGTGCAGAAGATTGAGTGGGCGAATGCGAATCCGGCGGAGGCGAGGTTGATCCAGCGGAGGGGGTGAGAGGTGCGTTCGCGTTTTTCTGTGTTCTTTTATCAGGGCGCGTCGGGCGCTGCGTTTGGTTGGTTGGTTATTTTCCGAGGTCCTTTCTTCGGTTCCACTTGAAGGCTGTCCCTGCTTGTTTTTGATGGGTTGGCCGCTTTTTCTGTGTTTCTGTCTCTCCGACGTTTGTATATACCGACACACGCCCAGTTCCTGATGTGACTGCCAGATCAGCATTTCGTGACTGCGTGACCCTTCTCCCACACACAGTTGCCACAGTCTTTGACTTTTCGCCCTGGTCACGTGTTCCTAATAAGGCAATTCGCGTGTCATATTTGTTCCTCGCCTGAGCCAGCTCGTCCGCTCATTGTCACGCTGCCACCAGGTCTTTCTTCACTTCTACCACCGCCCCTCAACATATTCCCGACGCTGTCTGCCTCCGCCTGCCGGTAGACCATCTTTTGCCCGCCCTATGTCCTCCATCCTATAGCGTGCACAGTACTCCGCTTCCATGCCCGCGTCCGCTCGAGTCGATGCCGCGCACAACCACAGACTGCGCCCGCGCGACTCGAGGCGGGTCTGGGCTCGGCGGGAAGGTGTTTTCCCTGAGCACGCCGCGTCCGTGCGATTCCATACGGGGCCGCGGGTGGTGCTCGTGTCCAAATCACGGCGACGTCACGTCGCCGACGTGGAGGTAACGCGCCGGAACGCGCCGCGTGCCACCCAACTCCCGCCGCTCAGCATTCGGCACTCTGCACACGCCCCTAAAGCCGATGACGCAATGGGACTCGGGCGGATAGTTTGGCACGGTGCCGATGGCAACTGTGATGGCGGTGTCCAGTCTTGGCCTTCATCGTCTACGTCGTTCTCTTAAATAGTTGTACGGCACACTTTCCCTTTATTTCTGCATACCACCACTACTAGTTGAATCAATTATTGGTATTATCCGTTCTCTTAACGAAATCTCTCGAATCAGTTTGTATGTCTTTGGCGATATCCCCTTAAGTATTATCCCCATCGTGGTGCTTCCTCCAAAGTGCTTTGCGCAACGCAATTTCAACTCCCACAGCACCGCAGGAATCGTACGGCCTTTCCCCATTCTCCTCGACGGAACTGCGCATCGCAGTCCAGGTGGTTGAATCGCACAGCAAATTGGACCCGAGACCAGCTGTGCCGCAGCAAAATATGATGCATTACCTGTCCCGCTCAGACGCGTAAGACGCAAGTCTGACACCGTAGTATGCCGCAGGAACGGTTAATTAATTGAATTCTTCGCAGTAGAGGCGAGGCAAAAAATACGTGGCCGCAACTATACTTTTAACGAGATGGTGAGCGATTTGTTGTACATGCTTGGCCTTTACCCGATAAATCTCTGCTCCTTTGCTCTTGCGCTGCCCGTCGTCTCTTCGTATCTCCATTCCGGCAACTTCTCCTGCCCCTTTTCCGTCCTTCTCCAACTCACATCAATAAGGCTATCTCCATCTTGCCCAAATCCACAGCGATGTGCTGCCTCATGTTGAACTACGCACTGCGGATTGTTCCCGCCATCTTCATTTGCAGGCCCAGTTCGGCTATATCTGCCTGCTCAGCTCCGGCGATTTCTTGCAAGATCCGGAGCTTCTTTACCGCAGCATGCTCAGTTTTCATTTAAATAGACTAATTGAAATTTATGCGGCATCTTTGGATCTTTGCTTTCCCCCCAAATTCAAGCACTCACAGCGTCCCGACGAGTGGATGTCGCTCGGTTCTTCAAAGGTTTTTATGTTTCCAGGCCTCGAAAGGATTCACTCACACATTTTGGTTATCCCACAACTCCCTAGACCGACGCCGAATCTCTTACCAAACGGTGTTTCGGTGTGTATTCTGCATTAAACCGTTCAGCTCATCGCTCTTCATGATTCCAACAGTTGACAGCTTCCTGCGCTTCACCACTCGTAACTGGCTATTTCAAATTGGTGAATACAGTTCTTTGATCTTCATCCATTAATTCAACCACGTCAGCCCTTCTACTACGGGTTTCACACTGATTCCTATATTTCATCCAACAGGCACTCTGTTCACTAGGTTAAGCCATGAAGTTGACCTTTATGGGTTCGTTTACACGTCAGTTCCTTCCATTTCGGTTACTCAATTTGTATGTTCTTCAGCACATCTAAAACTCCCAACGCCACCTATCAAGTACGTCTTATTAACTGTTCTGGACGTCGCATTAACACTTGCCTCGTAAATTCCATGCAAACTCTTTCAAAGTGCATATATGCTGTGGTTGATTTTCGACAATCGGACACAATCCGCACATCCAGTTGTAACCCCCATGTGCCTACTTTCAGTGCTTCGACTCGGGTAAATGTCTCGGCTCCTCCTGTCCCACCAATCCGCCGTGCGCACTCGCGGGAGTAATGAGACCCAATCACGTCTATTCGCTGTAACTAATTGCCGCAATTAACTCTTTTTGAAAGCTCTTCCTCTCTCATCTTTTCTGTTTTAAAGATCCGGTGTTCTCACTCGTTCCTACTCTTTCATACCACCGGCGTCTGCCAAAGATGCAGCTCGCCTATATCTACTTTACATTCTGACCTCATTCTCCTGAAGAATTTGATGAATGAATTGAGAAAACTGAACTATTCTCAGTCCATACCATCACCCCGACATGTTTAAAGGCTCTCTTTCACGAACTTCCACGTACAATATCAGCTGACCACCTACCACTGCGCATATCGCAGCTCGGATCTTGATTTTCTCTGGCACTGCCTCATGAGTCATAGGCTTCTATGCGGCCTTGAATAAAAATACACTGGTCTGCGGACGCTCTCGGACCATGGATCAATACCGAGATCCAAGATCACAGTTCTCCCCACGCCGGGGACGATCTCTCAACGTTCGAATTGGTACGTCCCGCCAACGTCCCGCATCGAATTCAACACGGATCGGAGTCATATCACGACCTGACTCAATCTAATTTTCCAGACTCCGCCGGAGCGGAGCGAAGGCGTTTCTTGTACACATTAAAATTCTGTGCGCGCCCCCCAAAAAAAGTAGCCTTGACGGTCTCGACTTGTCAGCGCGTCATTCCTTGCCACCCAAAATGGTCAGCTCAGCTTCAAAAACGAGCCGGCAGTCGGCGCGCAACCGGTTTGCGACCATATTTGGGTGACGAGCAAACATGGCACGCGAATTTCCTTATTGGGAACACGTGACCAGGGCGAAAAGTCGGCAACTAGTTGCCACCGATCCCAATCTTGAAAGCGAGGCTATCTCCGTGCCTTCTCGGCGAATATCTTGTGTCCCATCTATCTGGCCTTTCCTCCGACTGCTAGAGACCTCGAGGTGGCTTGAATCGAGAATGCTCGCCGACTCCAGTCTCTGCTTGCTTCATCTCCGAGTCGGCGCTCAATTCAAACCAGATCTACGGCAACAAATGGAGCCCTTCTGATGCGGTACGAAGGGACCAAGGATAGGATTGGAAGTATCAGATCGAGCGCGAGATGCAGCTGAGGAATTTAGCAACGATCACGCGGTCGGGTACCCGGGCTCTGAGACCGCACAAGCGCCAATCGCCAACGTCCTATTTTTTCTGCACTATTAGCCCTGTGGAAATGCTATTGCGCGCGCTGGCTTAGAAATAAAGAGTGCTCTTTTACGACTTTTTGGCCCCCCAAAATGATCTTCTTCTCGCGTCTAGACTTTCTATGCAATCCTCACAGCTCCTCTCTACCCTTATACACCGACACCACTGGGTCCGGCATGGGTGGAAACGCTGGAATAGCCTCATTGCTCAGCTTCGTCACATCGTGTCCATAATCTCTGCGTTCTGAACACGCCCAAAATATCGGATTATCTGGGCTATCGTGTCGCATCAGCTCATCCCTGTAAAGTCGCAGCTATCAATGCCACAATTTTCAAAGAAAATAACCCTCTGTGTACCTGTGTGTCTTGCTCAGCCCATCATGCAGATGCAACCATTCCTGCAGCACGCGCGTATTCCGCGCAATATACGCCGCACGCGGCTTGCGCTGGGCTTCGTACGTACGCAGCGCAGCAGAAATGTCGTGCTCGTGCGCACGCAGCGCCGCCGCCGGTGCCGCCGCGTCCTCCGTCGCCTGCGCAGCCCCCTGCGCCAAGTACGGCATCATCGGGTGGCACGCGCCCTGCGGGGTGCACCCAGCGCTGGAGCTCCGCAAAGTCTGCAAGCTTCCATTTCAAGTATTTTCCCGTCAGCGCGCACAACTTCTGGACTTCGGGACACCAGTCCGCGAAGCGCTCCATTGAATGCGTATTGTCCGCCTCGCTGCGCCACTCGTCGAGGGCGATGGGCGCACCGAGGTCAGTGCGGTGGGTGACGTCGATGATAACATTGTAGAGTTCCCCGCCGCGCAGGGGGTAGCCCACCGCGTGGCCCTCGGGGCCCATCCAGTGCAGCCCGTCCGTGACGAGGTACTACGTAGCGCATCTCGGGGTCTGCAAGCAGCGGCGCTGCGGGTACGAGGATGCGGTACGCGACGTCGCCCGTATCTACGGGGTCCACGGGACGCCCATTCACCGCGCTACGCACGGCGGACTTGTTACCGTCCGCGCAGATGACGAGGTCCGCTGCAAGCTGCTCGCTGGACGACGTCGTAGTCGTAGTCGTGACCGTCGGTGCCTCGAAATCGTAGTCCACGACGGGCGTATCCATGCGCAAGGTGATGTTGTTTTGACGATTCACAGCGGCAACCAGCGCATCTATGATGTCCGACCGATGGATAAAATAGTACGGCGCGTCATATCGCGTGTGGACGTCGTCGAAGGGGCAGTCGAGCAGCCGCGTCCCATGCCAATCGACGAACCGGTTTCCCCGCGACATCTCCTACTTCACTGAGTCGAGGTCCACGCCCCACGCAAGACTCAGGCGGGACGAACTCGGCGGGACACGGATCCCTGCGGCGACCTTGCGGATGTCAGTCTCATAATTTGAATACCAAGATGCGGTGGGTTACCTCCAGAAATTCCTTCGCGGATTCTAATACCGTCACTTTATGCCCATTTGCGGCTAGGGCAAGTGCCGTTTGAAGGCCGCCTATGCCTGCGCCTACTATCACCACAGTGAGTGGCTTCATGGTGAAGCGAGGGATCGCACGGAAATGCGTCATGGCACGGTATCCCGTCGGAATCCCGTTTGAGGGAGGATTTCGCACGACAACTTATTGTGCTGATGAACCACGATCATTGCTTGAATCACAGTACCAGCTTGCAGGTGCGCAAAATCGTTGCTAGATTGAATCGAATTTATCGCTGGCTCATTGATGTGTGGTAGCTGTGCCGCATGGATCAAAGTATTTAGAATTTGAGCCGAGACTCAGACTCGCTAAGATTAATGCAGTGCCTTAGCTGCAGGGGCGCGCGCAACCGTTGCTGAAGCTGAACCGAATTTATTACTGATTCAATTCAGCTGTGTCGCATACAGAACATATGTCGAACTTCAACGGAGACCAAATAAACGCTTTTCATCGCCCTACAGCCAAATCATTAATACGAGGATTCAGTGCGTCCTTCAAGTGCATTAATCGGATCTGGAAGCATTTGTCTTGATAGTTTCAAATTATAGTTTCAATCCAAGCTTTAGAGGGAAATGTCGTTCTTGCATTCGGCACAAAATTGTTGATCGAGAATGAGTCATTGACTCGTAGGGAAAGGGGTTTAAAATTCATGCACAGCTTTATCCTGCTTTTCCTCCTACCACCATGTCAACTGCTCAAGACAAGGTGATTTCCACGGCTGAGCTCCTGGAGCTCATCCTCGCCCAGCTCCCTTTGAATATTCTACTCGCTACCGTTCCACTCGTCAGCAAAACCTGGCAATCCGCCACGCTCTCCCCAACCCTGCAGCGCGCCCTCTTCTTCCAGCCCGACCCCCTGTCTCGGCCTGTCCAGAATCCACTTCTCATGGCTCTCTTCCCGCCCTTCTTCCCGGCAGACCAGCAGCTCCGCAAGGCTTCCGCCATCGCCGCGATGCCCTGGGCAAACGCGCCCGCCGCGTTTAAACGGCCCGAGGCAAGCTGGCGGCGCATGCACCCCTCCCAGCCGCCCGCGCAGACCATGGTCATCGTATGGACTATCCAGGGCCGGCCGATGATGGGCACCAAACAGCGCCGCGCGGTGCTGAATCGGGATGCACTGTCACCAGCTCTAGTTGGCTTAAGCCAACACCGTCTCATCCAACTTTTTGATCTAAGTTAGGCTTAAGCCGCTTAAGTGGGCTATATAGCAGTAGTAATAATACAGGCAATAATAATGCATGGAATCACTTAAGCCATGCTTAAGCCAAGTCAATAAGCCATTAAGTCCCCTCAATAAGCCGTCCGTCCGTTATAAGTCGTCCGCTCAAGCGTCGACTTAAGCCGCCATTAAGCTGCGCCGAATAGGCTCAACCGTAAGCCACTAAGCCGACTCTGAGCGTCGGCTTAGCTCGGCAGAACAACCCCACTGTTCTAATCGGAATCTGAGTGTGCTGGAGAAAGATACATAAGCCTGAGTTATCTGAATATAACCCTCGTGCCAACTCATCTGGTTGAGCAGCGACACACCTATCATTCTAAGGCGACTCCCAAAGTCTCCCTTTGCTGTAAGTCGAGTGGCTCAAGGGTGGCTTGTCCCTAAAGAAAAATACATAAGTCTGAGTTGTCTAAATATGCAAGTCGAGTGGCTAAGACAAGTTCTTGTGCCACCCAACGCACTGAGGTAAAATTAAATACTGAGCAATGGACACTGACTTGGGAAGCTGAAACCCTGTGCTGGCATGGTAGAAGAGCGGAGATGTGACCATATACTTACAGCGATCACCCAGCAGGTGGTACATGGATAGAGAGAAAGAGAGGATTTGTCGGTGTTTGTTTGCCACCGCAGCGAACAATAACAAAGACCTTGATGGCATCAATGCGCGGGCAAACAAGCCACTCTCAATCTTTGTTCTCTACTCCCATGTACAAGTCGCATATTACAGAGGCCAGGTTGCTCTCCCCACCTCAAAACCTCAAAGAAATTTCCAGGAGAAGAACGATGAATACCAGCCACTCTCTAACCTTCATCGCCTCGGTTCGGCTGAGCCCCAGTTGGTGCCACTTCTTCGGTAGGCCCTCATCTTTCTTTATACAGCCACCCACTTTTCCCACAAGCTCCCTTCACTCATTGTGGAAGAACGGTACGCCCTCCGAGTCATTATTTGCTTTGAATCAGAGTTTTATTTATTTTTAGCTACGGTCCCGTTCAAGTCAAGCGCGGTCAAGCCCATTGGCGAGATTAGAATTGCTCAAGGGTGCCGTTTTCTTTCTCTACATTCCTTTTTATTAACCTCTGACATTCCCGCTCAGGTCAATAATAAGCGACGTCATGTTCGACAACATCTTCACCGATATGGTGTTCCACGGTTAGTGTTCTACTGACGTTGCGCTATTTCTTGCTTACTAACATCCGTGGCGTAGACAAGATGGAGGCGTCGGCCCAGGATGTTAAGGCCTGGAAATTCAAGGTTCATCGTTGACTCCCAGCCCGCACAGTTGACCAACGACGCGGATGCACTTACGCATGCTCTGGGGGCGCTCGACTCGTACCGCAAGGGCATTTTCGACAATCTCCTCCCCCCACGTCCCGCATAATTTTGTTAGCGGCCCTGAGTCAGGCTGTGGTTTTTATATAATATATATTCTGCTTGACTTAAGCCGACGCTCAGTGTCGGCTTAGCGGCTCATTTATTTCACTTACCCCGTACTTAAGCCACGGCTATTATATTTACTATTTGAATCGCTTAAGCGACTTAAGCCTAAGCCAACTTACATCAAAAATTTGGCTGCCACGGCGCTGGCTTAAGCGAACTAGAGCTGGATTCATGGATGCACCGCTGCGGCTGGGATTCCTCTACGATGTCACGGTGGCCCGGATCTGCGGTGGGGAGACGGGGTTCAGAATAAACTGGCACAGCAACTCAAAGGACGCGGACAAGGGCGATGTCAGGCTCGAGGTGTTCTCGAGGGTGACGTGCGTCATTATGCCTGCACTGCGGTTGGACGAAAAGTTTCACAGCGATGGAGCCGAGCCGGTCGAGATAATGTTTGAAAGCTGGGGCGGGGTACGACGCCATTAATCTTGCGCCATCAGATTCGTTCAGTTGGTCCAATGGTTGCTGTGTGTGAAAACGATCTCAGTAGCTGCTGCATTGTGTCGGGATCGAATACTTAAATCGGAATAAATCTGAACCTCTTCTCCAGAAACTCAGGGTTCATCCAGAAAAAAAGATCCTGTGTGGTTTGGTTAAGAATTTGCGGTCGCAAGACAGCGGAAATGGATATGTCGGAATTGAATTCCAACCATCTCACAAGAATGTTTGTAAGCACGTTTTGTGGGTGGGGCTTCGTGAGGCACATTCGAACACAATTCAAGATAGAGAGAGGGATGAACGAGATCGAGAAAAAAAATAGTGAGAGAGGGAGCGAGCCGTCGACGACGGAGGTAAGATAGATGGGATTGCACAGGCGAAGACAAGAGAACACACACATTAATAACAGCTGCGAACATGGATCGTAGATGGCGCGATCCCGGGTCGGCGCGTACCGCAGACGCAGGCAGCCAAGGTTCGTTTGCTACGCCACTCATACGCCAGAGGTGTTCCCAGCCATGCGCCGGAGTATTCGCGCCGTACGGTGCTGGCCAGCAGCCGATTCCACAACGCCGCCCGGTTTTGCGGCAGAGGTCCAATCATCAGCGCACGCGAGGACGGACCGGCCGTATCGGCAACGACGTCCACGACGCGCGGCTCGGGCTCAGGCTCGGCGATGCGCAGCTGCATATCGATGTGACACACCGCTCACTGTGAATCCACGCGCAGCCTGGTTGCAGATAAATCCGAAATGCACACCGCTCCTCGATGGGAGACGGAGCAGAGCATGGTGGAACGGGTCCGATCCCGAAGACACGGGCTCCATGTAGCTCTCTGGAGGCGCACAAACAAATTGAGTTGGTTACTGCGGCTCACCGACGTGTACACGCACCGAGGCGCGAAACTCGATGGCGCGCGGCTCACCACTACCATCGTGGTTCAACAAAAGCGGAGAATGTGTATACACCGGTTCTTCGGCCTGGGCACCCCAGCACCATCGACTCATATTCCCGCCATACCAACGTCATACCTTGAGTGAGAGGTGCGCTGTATAGAAGCATTAACACAGAGGCCAATACGACCAGATAAGGGGATGGCGACGTACCAGAAGGCCGTGAGCGAGCGCGGAGGCGGCGCGGGGTGGCGATGGAGGAGAGAACCCGAGATGTGTCACGCCCACGTGTGCGTCACGATTTTGCCGTGGCATGCCGCGCCGGAATCATCCACAAGTTTAAACATCATTTCGCAATGAATCCAACTAGGTGTAATATAGGCCTTTGAAAGATAGTTTCTACGAGTTTCATGTGTTTCTTTTAAAATTATTGAGTGTCTGGAAGACAGCTTTTAAAAAAAAGATGGTTCACACATGGCGAGACGGGGAGAGGCAAGCTGTAAAGCAACCTACACTTTACAGTTGGCAACCACATCACTATCATCTGGAACTAGGTTTCGCAAAACATGTCCCAAGTATGATCGAGCCAGCTGTTGGTAACGTGTAGGCACTTTGGCGGTGTACTCACCCGTGTCGTTGCACTCTTAAAATGGCTCTACCTGGATTTACTTACTGTTACTTTGCTGTACTTAACTGTTGCTTCGCTGTACGTTTCTTTACTTAACAGGTACTTTTACTTTACTTTACTTGACAAAAGTACTTAGCCTGCCAAAAGTAAAGTAAAGTTAAATTTGTAGGGCCAAGTTAATTTTCATAACTCAGTGAGGTCTCGACAATGGCCTAATAGCCGCTACGGATGCCGAATTATCGTGAAGCTAGAGGTGAATCTAGAATTTATAGCTGTCCGGTTAAACGGTTTAACGAAATTAACCGGTGTCTTACAATATGACGAAATTCACTTGTAAGGAATGATCAAGAACCTCGAACCAGGAATAACCCTACCGCGGGTCAAATAACTAATAAAAACAAACCAGCCGACGTGTAATCACCCGGCCCCGAGTCGAACGGGGCCCTTCCACTTCCGGACTATTTCATCTCCAATGAATGTGGATGCACTCCGTGTGCTATCGAGTGCTTTCATTCCCTTTTTCTGCACCTTGGGTTGTACGTGACTTTTGGAGCACGACCGTGCGCCAAAAAAAAACGTTGAATTTTGGAAGAATGCACCGACCCCGAGTCGAACGGGGGCCTTCAATTTCCACTGCTTCTTCAGTCAAACGCTGGATTCAATGATAGTAGACGCACTCCACAGTGCTACCGGTGCCTGCCTTCATCTGTACCTCATTTTATACGTACGATGTCTTTCAACTTCAGCTCCGGTCCGGATTTTGCGCGGACTGCTCCCAGAAGGCGAGCGATAATTATCCTTCAGGTTCTCAACTGACTGATGCCTTAAAACAGCTTTAGTGTCTTGTAGGGGGGTTTCTTATCCGCCTGAATTCATACTCGATTTTTTTTTCAAAACAGCAGCTGTCTATTGGTCCATGCACTGACCCCGACTCGAACGGGGGTCCTCCACTTCCAACCCGTCGTGACGCCTCATAATAAATGTAGATGCACGCCATGTGGCATCGGTGCTGTCAGTCCTTTGTTCTGCACCTCGTTTGATGATGCTAGACCTTTTTCAGCCATGACAAAAGAAAATTTGGCGAGGGAGACCAAGGTGCGTGCGTTTCACCTGATTTCCTGCGATATTTTCAGATGCTAGCCCCGTGTTCCATCAATTAAATAATCCCTTACTCTACACCGAGATTTAAAGAACACCTCGTCCCCCACGACACTGCACCAAAAAAAAACGGAGGGAGCCCGAATGCACCGACCCCGAGTCGAACGGAGGCCTTCCACGTTGAATGCAATTGCGGTGATTGATCATCTGCTGTGGACGCACTCCATGTGCTATCGGTGCTTTCAACCCTTACTCTGCACCTATCTTTATGCGAGACTTTTCAACCAAACCCATGAACATTTCCGGCTGGTCGATCGATAAAGCACCGACCCCGAATCGAATGGGGACCTTCCACTTCCACACTCTTACGTGCCACTGAATGTGGATACATACCACTTCCATGCTACCGGTGCTTTCGCCCTGTCCCTGGTTTTACACTTCAATCTTCAACCAACCCAGTCAAAAGAAGTAGCGGCTCGTAATTAATGCACCGACCGCGAGTCCAACGGGGACTTTCTCCCAAGTCATATACCGTGGATGCATTCTGTGTGCTATTGGTGCTTTCCTCCTCTTACTTTGTACCTGCATTTATACAAAACGTTTTGGACCAGAGAAAAAGAAAAATCGCCCGCGGACCGCAGATGCACCAACCCCGAATCGAACGGGGACCTTCTGTCTCTTCTACGACGCTATAATCATCGGATACCGCGGATGCACACCGTGTGCTATCGGTGCGTTCATCCTCTTACTATCCTCCTCGGTTTGTGTGCGACTTATTCACCCCCGACAAAGAAAAAAAACCACTACCAAACATCCAATGCACCGACCCCGACTCAAACGAGGTTGAACGGACCGGAAACTTTGTGAACAAGACACAGTAGGCATTCGAATGTTCTGATTCCGCGGGGTGTTCCTAAGCGCATCTGGGCCTTGGCATGACGGAAACCCTGCAAGATGTCGATCATGGATTGTAGAATGTGGGGAGTTGGCGTCCTGCAGGATGCGGATACAAGAAGGAATGTGAGGGAGTGGGAGATATTAATATTTCAGGACGTCGATAGCCACATGGCTGGAAAGGCCCTCTGAAATAAACGTAACCGGAGGATTTAACACTGCATAAGACATTTTATTCAATTTACGTCATCAAGGTACACATGCTCTGCTGCGAGGGTCGACAGGAACCATTTAATCGAACGCCCAGGTGACGGGTGAGAGGGTGGTCTGGCCCGCAGTATCTTGGATCTGCGCGAATGCGACGTCGCTGAGCGCAATGTTCTGCGTGCCAGCGCCAGCATCGTAGACGGCGCTCAAGATCGCCGTGACGCTCTTTCCGTTGTCTTTGGAACACATAATATTACCTGAAATGTGACTGGGAGAGGAAAGCGACCTACGAGTCGCAGTGACAGTAGCGAAGCAGCAGCGGGCGGTGCCAATGAGCGCGCTGGGAACGGCGACGGCGAAGGGCCCGTTCGAGGGGGCGCAGTTGCAGGAAGTGGTTCCAGCGGACCCGAGGGTAGCTTCAACATCGGCGTCAACGCAATATTCTTGCAGACTGAAAATAGTTCAATCCATACCTGTACTAGTGAAGGCGTTGGCAGCGCCCATGAACATGGTGGCAGAGACAGCGGCGAGGAGAGACTTGTTGAAGAACATGGTTGCAAGGTAATTCAGCCGGGAGTGAGTGAATTGAAGGTGAGAAATGAACCTGAGCGGTTTATATAGTATTAAGAGTCTCGGACAAAGTACATGGGGAAAGTGGTGGGTGGAGCAACCCCGAGTAAACTCTGATGCATTCCCGCCCCTGCCGAACTTGCCAGAGCGAAAGACTTCAATTACGTTGCAGCTTGTTCACGCTCAAACGAACATACCATAATCAAGATCTTCGTTAATAGAATTGGTTGCCGAGCGGTGATTTCTTTTTTCTTTGATTCACAGCTAATTCGCACCATTTCTTAAAAACTATTTCAAACCGGAAGGACACCTCAAAAGGTTAGGACGTACTTATCGTGAAAATGAGCGGATGGAGTGTTCATCATCATTAACGTACGGTTGCAACGTGTGTGCTGACGGCAAATAGTTGACAAAGAGTGAACATCAGAGACTACGAGAGAAGCCCGACCGAACCTCGAAGACTTGGGTGGAACGTTAACTCTGGTTAAGAGAACAAAAATATTCATTCTCAACTTATTTGCAATGGTTTCAATTATTGTGAGGTTGAGCTTGTACAATTGATCTAGAGACGAAGCTAGCAACTATGGGAAATCTAGCGACACCAAAACGCGAGATCTTCATCAGGTGCGGGGTACCGAGTACCTCGGTGAAAGGGATTCGAGCCACCCGGCGCTCGTGCCGGCAGACACTCATTGGTATGCGCTAAACCCTTTGATTTAATGATAGTCACTGCGCTCAAACCCCATGTAGCCGCCGGCGGACTCCATGGCGGGCCGTCTTTAGTCAACACAAAATGTCTAGGCGGTTTTAGCCGCCTAGAAGATCTATGGATAGGCGCGACTAGGCCTGATATATGTCATGGAGACTCCAAGAGAGTATTAAGAGCAAATATGTATATCACATTCGATGTCACTTTCTGACTGATGACTGCGGTGGGAGCAGAGTTTAATTGAGATTTTATTATGTACGTGGGACAGAATTGAGTACGTGGTTGGAAGTTGAGGCACAGGTGGCAGGCCTAGCAAATTGGTGTTGAGGTTGTGCTACCTAGATGGACAGCGAGTCTCTAGCTGACCGTCGCGGACCTCAAAGCGCCTCACCAGTGCCCTATCCATTGTCTAGGTGACCGGGAGAAGCGATTCTAATTTTTAGACGACTTACCGGGCCTCGCCGGGGCTAGCCAGGCCTCAATGCGTCTAAAAATCATATGGTTTCGGCTACCTGGACCTTGAACGCAGTGAGTGACGTAACACCTAACTGGATCGGCCGTACCTCGGCACGATTTCAAGGTTATTCATGATTTAATTCGGGAGTTGTGTCTAAAACTATAAGTTTAACGTTTCTCCAAATCATGTATGCAGTGCGGTGGTGGTTTTGAGTGTAATTCGGGGAGGAAGTCAACTAAGGTAACGCCAAGAAATGTACTGAACAAATACTAGTGTCGTATTCTGTCAACCTCCACGCTATCCCCGGGTGAAGTGTTACACCGCCCGAGGCGTTGACGGACCGAACCTCAGGCTCTCTAACGGCGCGGAAGAATTCAATTGAAAATCCTATCCGCATGATGGCGCCGCATCAAGCCGGTGCCAGATGCCGTTGATGACGAAACTCAAGAACATTATTCAAAGTCATCGATACGGTAGAAAAAGCGGGCTAGTATAGCAGGATTACGCATTGTCGCAAATGAAATAATTTACAATGAACACTGCCCATGTGCACGTCGGTGGGCTGCCTGTGATGTCTCGCGCTGCATGTCGCGCGTGGCGCGCGATGGTGATGGCGTCGAGCACGCGTCGCCGTTGGATACACCGATATAATGCATACGCAAACGACAGACGTGCCGCCATGAGCTCGAGGGCGCACAGTCCGCAACCTGTTGCTCATGCGCCATAAGCCATTCATCATCTGCAGAATTCCACGCGCACGTAGACGGGCTGTCGAAGATGCATGGGACCTCCGGAAATCAACGAGAAGCGCATCCCACCGCTACTGTGCCAGGTCCGTAAACGGCGCGATGGAGGGAGTCTGCCAAAGCGCTTTGTCGATGCTGTGCACAGTGGATGTGACCGCCACTTCGATGTTGCAGCCAGGCGCCTGTCATGCGTGATGTTGTTCGTTATTGGGGCGCTGGATGTCGCGCAGGTGAGGTGGTGTGGTGGTCATGGCGGTTGGCGCAAGTGATACAACTTTACCCCAGTACATGTAACAACAGATGCATCGAAATGGGCTCGCGCAACCCACCGAGCTCGCCAATTCACCGCGCGGCTGGTGGTCGCGTAAGAGGAGTAGCTGGGGGCAGAGATGCACTGTGCTTTGACTTGTGTCGTCGTAAGTAGTGTTGGGTGTAGGCAGTCACGGTGGAAAGAAAGAGATGGTGGTCTTCTGGAGGTGGCGATGGTCGTGAGTCGGGAATAGAGTGTGAGATATTCCGTTGACTCTTGACTTTCCGCCGCAGATCACTGTCCCGATCTGGCAATTTGATGGCGGAAAGTTTCCGGCATTTTCAAGCTCCGCTCACGTCAAACAGTGTCAGTCAGAACTTCAACCAGCGGGTCACCATTCTCTCCCTCGCCACACCCACGACCCTGGACGCCCTCGAACACCAGGCTGCCCTGCTCCAGCAGGCTCCAGCACGAGCTGTGGCCCACGCTCCCGACCGCGACCACGACCTCGGAGGCCGCTCAAAATACGACCTGAGCGACGGCGGCGCTTCCTAGCGATCAGCTCGACGGCCACGCTGAGCGGTGCACTCCTTCTGCGCGCGCCTCCATGCCCGCCGTTTTGCCTTCCCGTCGATGTGCGCTGCCTAGAGCTCTACTGGCGCGGACGGCGTGGCGTCGGCTCAACAGCTGCGCGGTACACACTGTTCCGTGGAACGTGCAGCGGCTCGTCATGGAGGCCTGCCTCAGGCAACTGCACACTTGGGCACCGGAATAGCGAGATGTGTAGTGGTGCGCACGAGGTGGCTTGTGACGAGCGAGTGCAGGGAGATGGTGTCGGTGTCGACCGCTATGTCCTCGCCGATGTACCCATCGGGATGTAAATAAATGTACTTCAGAAGCTTTTAATTCAGCCCTTCTAGCTTCATTTCAGTTATTACAGCTCTCAACGGCCTTGCTTTAGCTACTGTACTTTTTCAATCAATTCGACACGGACCCCGAACTTCCGAAGGCCCCAAAAATCCGATAAATCGAGAAAAAATTATTGCCACAATAAAAAAGTGAGGTGTGACGCGTGACTGTCGAATTGATTGAAAAAGTACAGTACATTAATATTTTCGTGTCATCTCGCGACTTGTTACTTGGTGCTTGGTTATCGGCATCGACGGCAAGGATCCACGGCAAGATTGTGGTGCCACCATCAAATTACCAGATCGGGACAGTGATCAACGGCGGAATTTAAACAAGTTGTGCTGGCTCGCGGAGTTTGAAAGTCTGCCGCCTCGCCGCCATAAGAAGTGCCAGATTGGGATTTTGATCTAAGGAAGAAAGTCAAAAGTGCCCCCACAGCTGTTCTACTTGATAACCCCACTGAGAGCGCTCGGCGGCGCCGGTGCAGGCCGCCCAAAATGCCGAGCATTGCCATACGGAGCAGTCAGTTACTGAATGTTCCCACGCTTTCTTTTCCGTTCGGAATACACGGCTCCATGGGCCATTGCGCAGAACGTGGGTATCTAATTGTTTGGAGAATGTCCATGAGTGCTAGCACCCAAAGGTGATGCATCCCCGGAGACTGATGGACATATCAATAAGCATCAACAACCCGCTCATTGACGCAATTGGGCGCATATCAGAATGAAGAAAACACATGGGTATGTCGCACTACCTGCAGTGTGCATTCACAAATGACCCAATACCGTGCCATACCGTGCCGTGGGCGCTGGCTTGGGATCATGCTGTGCTCGGGTAATCGCTGCATATTGAAATTCTCGGCAAACACTGTACTCGCCTAGCCGCCGGTACTTGGTAAATTGCACAAATTTATTACCCTCCAAGAGAGCTGGAAACACGATTAGCGCCCGCTAAGTGCCCTTTCATCTAATCTTATCACCGCCCATATCTTCTTTTATTTATTTGTTCTATTCCTCAGTTGTACCACTCATACGCAGTGGCTGAGGCACCATTCTGCTTTGTTTGAAATCTCTAATAGTGTTCTTGGAGTAACGGCGATTCACACTCGCGGGCATTTCTCATTTGGGATGGCACCGACCGACACCGGTCCGGGTTTCCAAACAAGACAAATATAATTGACGGGGTTTCTCTTGGAAATCGGATTTCCAAATAGAATTATCCGCCTCGAAGCCTATAATCATTTATGAGGGACCAGCTTGAGGCACAACTGCACAACATCGTTAAAAGTAGAGTGATGGTATATTCAAATCAGCCTAAGTCTTCCTTTGGGTACACAATTAAGTATAAAATCGCCGGTATCAGCATGCCAAAGGCATACAGAGAGGAAGTGGAGAATAGGAAGGAATAGATGGGATTCAATATATATGATATGTACAACTGCCGGTTGAACGGCACAATATATGTATGATAAGTACAAGTTGCAGTCGAACGGCAGTGTTGCGTGGCTAGTAGTAGGTCGTCAGAGTGGACTGAAGGCATAACAACAAATATTCTCGGCTCCAGATGTTCGGGTATGGGCGGAGTTTAAAATCTGGGGCAGAAAAATGATGAAAAAGACACACCGGAACCCATACCCTAACATCTGGTGCATCTCGCGTAGCAAACAGGCGATCACTCTTATCTCGTCACAGATGTCACACCTCCCTATCGCCCTCAGTTCTTGATAATATAGGCAATGTACAGACACGGACTCAGAAATTATACTTCAGATTCACTTAGAAAGCAACATGGATGTCATTGGGGGAAATAAATGCTCGAAAAACACCACAGATGAGTGAGATTCAACAAGTCAACATTTTGATCACTTCCTCAAACAATAGGTTCCGCCGGCTCTACAGCTCTTGAGCAGGCTCTATTTTGTGTATAATGACGAACCAATGATGCTAGGGCTATGAAAATAATTTTCAGGCTCAACAGTCCACTGTAAACCGATATTTATACAGTCCTGATCCATTTTTAATTCTGAGTGCACCGGAGGGCCGTGTGCACTAAATATGGGTACCAAAATTAATGGAATGTGCAGCGTAGTATAATAGAAAGTGGCTTGGGACCATAAATTGCAGAGAAGTTGGAAAACGAAGTGGATTAAAAAAAGCGTGACACGATCGCCCGTTTTCTATACGAGTTGCACCAGACGTTATAGGGCAGTGCTGACTTGACATACTTCATCAAAATTCTGCCTCGGATCTTTCCGCCCGGTCCGGAGGACCGCTCTCTGCCCGCGAGCGCAGCGAGCGACTGCCCTATAACGGCGGGAACGAGACTAAACAACAAAAGGTGTGTGAGGTATGGGGCCCCTCACTTAGTCACTACCTCTGTGTGACAGCCGCCGAATCTGTCTAGACGTTTCGGAATGATCCGGGCGGAGTTTGAATAAATCGAAGAAAAAGATGAGCCCAGATCATTCCTCAACGTCTGGGGCAATTGGTATAGCAACACCCCCCATCGAGTCACACTCTGAATGTCACGCCTACGCCCATTTAATGTTCTATTCGACCTAGGGCCTCCTTGGACCCCTCAGATGTCTGCAGAACT
Organism: Mycena rebaudengoi; assembly: GCA_029282285.1. Taxonomy (NCBI): domain Eukaryota; kingdom Fungi; phylum Basidiomycota; class Agaricomycetes; order Agaricales; family Mycenaceae; genus Mycena; species Mycena rebaudengoi. The sequence goes on along the minus strand of JARJCX010000186.1, from coordinate 151,386 downwards.
ACTCTATTATAGCTGCTAGATATACTTGGGTAGCTAAATGATTTTATTTTGGTGTTTTTATAGTGCAGGCGGATCTATCAAGCGCAAAAACATGAAATTCTACAACGGCCCTCTGCACCTCAAGAAGGGGCCAAAAAAATTGGGGAAAGTTGTCAGACCTCACAGAATACATCTGTGCATTGCTAGGATGAGTGCCAACAGCACATTGGGAGGGGAGGGACGGAGGGATGAGATGTGTGACTCGATGGGGGGGTGTTGCTATACCAATTGCCCGAGACATTGAGGAATGATCTCGGCCCATCTTTTTCTCATATTTATTGAAACTCCGATCGGGCCGATCATTCCTCAACGTCTGGGTTACCGAGACAGCCGCCGAATCGGCCGAAGGCCGGAATTTGTTTTTATTGTGTACCTATATTGGGCCTGGGAGCCATGATTTGGTTCCCCTACGAATGGGTCCCCTACAAATCACTCAATTGCACGTTGTACCTCATTCTGCGGGTACTTTGAAAAGAAAAACTCCAGTGGCATCCTGCGGGCCGGAATTACGAGTACTTATGTTTACATATGTTATCGTTCCTTTCAAATCTCAGAGCACCTAAAAATGATCGTTTTTTTACTTGAAATCGATTTCGTTGAGTGACATATTGGTGGCTGTGTCTAATGCATTTACCCGTTCCATTAGAAATACATCGCCCATGTAGAGACGAGATCCATCTGCTCAGCGCGGATGGTGCTCTTCGTCATGTTATATCATCTTCAAATGCGACCTCGCGTGCGACGGTGAGGCCCCGGGCACTACAGAGTGGATGGATCACCTTCGGAACATGGACCAACGGCAACATTGCTCCCCTGTCGTTTTTCCAGACAAAGTGGACGGTCCCGCCTGTCCCGCCACACGGCACGGCCAGACGATATTCCTTCTCACCGCTATGCAGAACAGCGACCCGATCCTGGAGTGTGTGCTTCAAATAAGCGGTTCTTAAATTTCTTTCTCTATTATTGCTCAGCATGGCAACGCTTGCAGTACGGCCCCTCCGCTGCCGGCGGAGGCTCGTTTTGGAGCGTCGTCAGCTGGTATCAATAGCCAAGTACCGGCACTATCATTTTCACAGCCCCAGTCCAAGTGAGCCCCGGACAACCACTGAACGGTGATATAACCATCATCGGCGTCACCGGCGCCAATTTCAACTACCTGGCGTCATTCCCGGATATCCCAGGCACCAGGATTACCGTATCCAACGTACCGAGGCTGGAGAGGGCGACTATTGGGTTGGCAGCGTTCAACATTGCTGCGAAGAGCGATTATCCCAATACCGCGACAACGCAATTTTCATCGATCAGCGTCCAGACGTTGAACACTACCAGCACCCCATTCGTGTTCTGAACCCATGTTGACGATCTTGTAGACGAGGTGACCACGGAAATTAGCAATAATAACGGTGCTAATGGTATTATTACGATCAGATACAGATACTAGTCAAAGTAGGTAGGCTGCGCACTAATATAGTTTTTGGCTTGAGTCGAGAGATAGTATTTCCGTGCGTAGGGTGGACATCACGTATCAGTCAACCAGGCTTGACTTCCACGTTTAGCTTTACCAAGAATCATTGTCCGAGTCTATCATTTCGGGCTTGGACGAAATATGAGGCCAGCATAGGAATGCAATAAAAAGTAAGGCGACCTCGAGACCATGAATCCTAGTTGTCGGCTTAGTGCGTCTTGAGGATGAATACCAACGCCGGAGTCTCGGAAAAAAGGTCTGTCGCTGGGTTAGACGATAGTCCTGCCAGCCAATACATATGAATTGAGGTATCCCATATTCACAATCGACATACTGGAACTTTTGGATTTGTTTCTATCGTAAGCTGAAACTAGTTTAGCAATCCACATTTATTTTTCGCGGAATTCCCTACCTTAATAATCTCTGCCTTTGTAGGGTGCCGGTTTGGGGGCAAGCCCAGATTTGTGGGAGCCCGCTGCCTCTGTATCTATCCAGCCAACAAAAATCGTGATTCCGGAAGCCAAGTCTCGGGGAATTACATACATGCGTAGATCCCATTTTGGTATCGGCCAGTGAATGAGACGTGAGGAATTCGTAACAACTGGAGTAATTTTGAGTCGCGTAACGATAAAGCAGAGCTCGGGGAGGTGGAACGACGAGAAAGTCCGCTGTACATGTAGTGCATTTATACGTTGGCCTTGCCAGCACGACATGACCAAAAATAAGCATCCCCACAGCGTAGCAGCAGTGAGAGCTCCGAAAGGGGACCTAGCCGAGTATAACCTTATATTTAAAACGCCAATTTGACCTGAGGTCCATAATTGTGAAAAGATGTCGGGAGAGCAATTACGGGTCGTGTCCGCTGGCGGAAAGACACCAATGCTTAACCAGAGCGGTCAACATTGCGTAACCATGGGTATACATGATATAGCATTCGTAATATTGCAGGACATTAAGCGCTGGCGATGTCAGGAAAACTTCTCGAGAACAGAGCTTGAACAAAATTATCGAACCTCCTCCGTTCTTAGTTTTTGTTCGCCGCCCTAGCGGCCTCAATCTCCTGTGCCAGGACGAGGTCTGGGTCGCGTCCGCGCACCTCCGGGAGCAGGAGCGTGGTGCAGGCGCCGGCGATAGAGCAGCCCACGAATACTGTAAAGCTCAATTACACAGTGCTTCGTGGAAAAGATCGAGTCGACGTACTCCAAAGGACCTTGTCAATACCAATGTCCTGGCTCAGCTTATTGAAGACCAGAGCACTGATAATCGTGCCGGCCTTGCCCGCGGCTGCGGACATGCCATGCACAGAGGCGTGGAAACGTGTTGGGAAGACTTCTACCGGGTAGCACTAGGTTGAATTTTAGCACTCAGGTAATCGTGGAAGTGTACTGTACACTTACATAGGTCGTTCTGAATAGTCGTTAAAATCAGTGGATGTCTTAAGAGGGTAAAAACAATGAAATCGTACGTATTGGCTCCAAAATTGAAGAAAAACTTTACAAATGATCAACGTTGGCTCTCTGGCGGAAATGGGGCGCGCGCGATACGGACCTGCAGAAGCGTAAAACACACAATGAAGCCAGTCTTGCTCAGAGTGTGGAATTTCCCAGCTAAGATCGCGACTGCAAAATAAACAAATATCAGATCACCCGAAACAGCTGCGACAACATGGCGACGAACGGAACAATGCCTCGAAGAGGAAACCTTGTAGTTGAATCCATTTGCGTCCCAATTTTTCAATGGTGAGGATAGAGACGTAACACCCTAGAGCGTTCATATATCAACAAAATGAAGGGAACAGTCAGAGAAGAATGCTTTTACCAGGGACGAAGCCCAATGCAGTGATGATCATGTTCCCCGTTGAAATGTTGAACAATTTCTCCCAGGGAGTACCGGTTTTCCCGTCATAGCCGATCTGCTGCAAGACGACGTTCTGGTTGAGATTAATTCCGTAGAACCTGCACATTCACATATTAGCGGTCGAGGAATAAACTAAAATCCGCGGTACTCACGCGATATCTGGAAAGGTCGTGAAATAACTGCTACAAGAAAATTCGGGTGGAACATACCTAAGAAAAACCAGCTCAAGGAAGTGCCTATCAACAGTTTCGCGTGGCGCCATTCCGAAAAGTAGGTGATAAACTCTGAAAATGAAGGGCTTTCAGTAAGGGTTCTCGGTTACTTCAACCGAACGTACTGCGGAAGTGCGCCTTTTTCTTCAAGACCTCTTCGACTTCTTCCGTCTCTACGGCGGAATTGGTCGCGGATTTCTCTTCCTTCTTGTCAATGTCCGTAACATCTTGAGTCTTTTCTTGAGATGCGATGAAGCGAGTTGATTCGGGTAATGTGGGCGCTGGTAGAGGGTCCCAAAGGCGGGGATGAGCGAGATACCGACGACCATACGCCAAACTATAGAAAGTCAGTCAATGAATGACGATGAAAACGGAGGGTCGAATTAAGTGTAATCCACGGACCTCCGTCAGTCTTGCTAGTCTCTCCTTTTCCGTCCATCACCCCTTTGTAAGCCGCGAGGACGACGATGGTCGCCAGTGACCCGACGAAGGAACCCCATCCCTTATATTCCAGTCAGTATCCCATCGTCGGGAAACGGAAGACTACGATGCTAACTTGATTAGAAAATATGTACGCCAGCATGGTTCCTCTCTTCCTCAGGACAGCCTGGTCACTGGTTATACTTGCGCTCATCGGATAATCTAATCAGTCGAAAAAGACATATTCGTAAACAAAAGGGCGACAATAACGAGGGCTCACCTCCGCCAACGCCGATACCGAGGATGATGCGCCAGATGGTCAAGTATATAAGCGAATTATCGGGGCTCAAAGAACCTATGCGTAGGTTAGTTCTGAATTCCAAACATATGGACGATGCACTCACCTGTGGGTGTTGTGAGACACATAATGGTTGCGAAAATAATCAGCATCAATTCTTTCCCGTCTGCGAAAGAGTGAGGTTCGGCACTGCCGCTGAAAATCGACACTCACAGATGGCCTTTCTGCCCAATGCATCGGCCAGGTAGCCTGATTGTGTCGTCAGTTTTCTTTCTTTGGAGCTGGGAATCGAGACGAACCAAAAGCGAATGCCCGATGACGCTTCCGATGTTGGCGCCTGCCTTCAAGAATCCCTGCAAACCTGCGGGGAGAGCATGTCCACCATAGAGTCGGTATTGGAGCATAGTGGAAACAGGCTTCACAGCGATCAGCACCGTGGAGAAGAGCCGCTGCCCATTGACGTACGTTGATGACGAATAGATCGTATGCTGCAAGTTGTCAGGCAAGCAGAAGGAGAGTAAAGTTATCGAAGTACCATCGAGGAAAAACCCGACCTTGAAAGACTGATTAGTTGCGATGTAAATGGGGCGGAGAGCCACCAACCCCGGCGATTCCCAATAGCTTGACCTCTGTGTACGTCAAGATGAAAGGTGGTCTATCGTCTCCACCCCGTTCGTACTCTTCCAGAGGCGCTCGTGCATGAACCGACGCCGGGGCAGAGTTGGTTGGTGGAGCCACTTCTTTTCCAGGGCCAGATACTACCATCTCGTACGACTCTGGGAGGGCGGGGGATGGTGGAAGGTGAGAAAAGTCCGTTGCCGCTTAAATACAGATGGTCGTGTGCCACTTTTATGCTTTGATCGGCGAGAACACGCGGCTCCGGTGGCAGTGCACCTGCCGGATGAAACCGCCGTTCTGTTGGTAATCTCAGCACAAATTTCCTCAAGAGTCGTGTTCTTGGAAGCTAATCCTCAACAACGAGGGCTTGAAGAGGGTTGTGTGCGATGTGTGTGCGCTGCAGACTTGACTTTGTGTACAGTGTGGAGCCAAACGACAGAGAAAAGGCCCGACTCGCGAGAGCGAAGGCAACTAACCTGAAGCAAGGCACTGGTCACCAGTGACACGGCGGAACAGTCGAACGACGGGAGCCGACTCAGATCTTTCTTTGTACCAAGGAGTTGGCCGACAGCGTGTTCGGGAAAGTAGGAGCGATTGAGGAGCCTAATGACTCTGAGTGGCAAGTTGGTCGAGTCGATCGGCGATGTTACATAAGCTCGGTTCTCCCCGACATCAACTTCGGAGTTTAAATTTCGGCTCTCTACTGTCCCCAAACTCTCCCCTCATATCTCATCCAAATCTCATGCTCAGGCTTCTGCTTGTTGAAGCTGATCTTCCGTTCTCAAAACGACTCTGTTCAAGCGCCTTGGCTTGCCCAAAGTTGGCCCAAAGTAGCGAAGCATCCGTAGGTAACTCGCACGGTGCCAGGTGGCACCATTTTTTTTCTTCGCGATCTTCGGCCAGTGGGACATGAATAGCGAGGCTAGTGTGGGAGTCTTTTTCAACATACAAAATCTGTGTTTCCAAATCCTGGCCCGCCTGCGACAATTTCTGAATTTCCTTGGACATGTCCCGTCGCTCCTGCAATAATCATCCCGGTGGCATCTCGTATTTCCTCGATTGAAGTAGATCCAACGTTGACTCCGTAATTTGTGGCTTTGTGGGCAAAAAATAACGCCGTGACCTGCGGACCCACATTGGCTCAGCTTGTAAACGCCGAACGCAGATGTGATGGTTTCCCGATGCTAGACTGTTTCCCTTTCTTGCCTTCCCTCCCTCCCCCCCCCCCCCCGCTACTCTCTCAGCTATGCGATGGTTATATATGCGGCCCTTGTGTTCCAGCTTTCACCGATATCTGTGGCTTTGTGCAGCTCAAAGGTGCGCTTCATGAAGGCACTTCTCGCTCGATTCTCACCACGTCTCTTATTCTTAGGCGACGCTCGTAGTATGCATTGGCTCCCATCCAGCAGGTCCTGGAGGCCTATACTAGTTCATTCCACCCACAGTGACAGCGAACGTGGGAGACACCATTGTTTTCCGATGGAATATGTTCGTGTCAGAGACCTCCAACCTCTCGTCGCTTACACACCTACTAGATCAGGAGATCATCGCGTTACTGAGTCCTCGTTCAGCAATCCTTGTCGGAGGAAGTCAAGCATCGGCACTGGCGAATTCGTGTCCCAGTCAGCGAACGAAACTACGACCCCAATGTGGGAGTTAGCGATCGACAGTGCTGAACGCATTGGCAACGGACACAACGCAAGCTGGTGTTCCTTCGACCCCTTCTCACTCTCCGCATCCGCTTCGTCGTGGACGGGAAGCTGGAGGACCAGCAGGGCCGGGGATTTGCGATAACGGATGATTTCGTATTTTCCAACAGCTCGTGCGCGGTGCCGGCGGGGAGCACAGGGACGTTCGATGTCGCGGTGAGCCTGCGCCGTTCCTTCTGTCATCGATGGCGGAGCCCGCTGACACACCTCAGGTGCGAAAAGACGTGGCCCCGACATGCGTATACCTAGGAATATCAGTCACCGAAATTTGGATCTTGTGACAATAATGTTTGCACATACTATACGTGGTGGAAAAATCTCATCCTCATATGTGGGGTAAAATGTGTGTTCGAGGGAGGGTAACAACAGTTTCCAAATAGGGAATAGGCAAATCTGATGGCTCAGCCTAACCCTAACCAACGCAATAACGAATCAGAAGCCGGTTTTTTTTTCAAGAATAAGCTAGACTCCATCGCAAATAACATGCGAAAGACGTCGGACCTGAATCTGAATCAAAACCCGCCGGCTCCAGGTCCGAATCATACTCGATCCCAGACCAGCAGGGTCGAGAAGCGGACGTTATTCCAAGCATCCTTGTGGGGAACCTCATATGCGCATTATTTCACTCGACCGCTTCTCAGAACGGGAATCCGCCTTTTGCGTGAGCAGATAAAGTAGTGTCTATGACCTAGACTACGTCGGTGCTCAAGATGCCAACTGCGCCCCGGCTGGGATCATGTCTTTCGTGCGCGTTGCTTTCCGCCCAGAGTTAAAACTCTGAGCATGGACCGCACCAAACAGTTGAAGCTCCTACAATCTCCGTTCCAGGACGAGTTCCTGCGCACCCCTGATGTCCCCTGGCCCACGGCCGAGAACGCGACCGCGCGTGCCGTGGGGAAGGGCGCAGGCAATATGACATGGATTTTGATCGACGGTGGAGGCCATTTTGGGCGTTTTCTGTTCTTCTGATGGGCGTTGAGTTCGCTGACTGTAAACAACTTCAAGGTGGCTCACGACCAGCCAGAGCTCGTGAAATCTATTGTCGAGCATTGGTGGCCAACGGACATCTCATAGCGCATCGCAATGCCCGAGTATCCATAGGAGAATAGTAGTAATGTGTACCAGTCGCGTAAGGCTTTTCTTGCTGGCTAGGCATTTCAATCTCACTATCCGAATAAAACCGCTTGACCACCTGCAGGTCCATAGAATTTCCGCGCACCGCAAGTGCGCGTGCCACCGGGTCCACACCGAAATCCTCCATGGCAATGGTACTGGACAGGGCACCTGAGCGCGAGGCGGCGCGGAATTCAGCGACACTGACATCTGCGATATGACTGTTCTCGCCTACTTGCTCTGCATCCCATTCGCGGAGATGCAGGATGAAGCGGGCAGTCAGGATGCAGGAAAGTCTGGTAGGGTTCCCTGAAGGGGGTTATAATATTTTGTACACAACTGGGGCACTCAGCTTCGAATTAAGTATAATGGGAACGTACCCTGAGAGTGACTTTCAGCGCCATTTTGGTATAATTGCAGCAAAGGTGTAGCGAAGATGTATTGTAGTCAATATGAGCTTGGTATGAGCGTGAATAAATTATCACATTAAAATTCCTCGGTGCAACAATTGATTCCCCGCTGCAACATGTACAGGGCCTAGAGATGATCATGAAACCTTCATTTGCCCTTTTGGGACTGCCACTGAAAATAAATTCTTCAGCCCCGCACAAACAGACCAAAGATGGGCCACAAATCCAGATCGGGCGGATCATCTCTTATTGTCGACTCAGAACACACACTCGACGTACCGTGAAAGAGCAGAATTATTTGGTACATGGCGGGCGAGAATTGGGGCACTCGGCTTCGAATTAGAATGGGGTCTGTCGTACTTCGAATGGAAATGGTGTTGTATCGTAGGCTCGGAGACATGGAAAATTAATTGCACTGATTAGAACGATGTACTAACCCTAGTACATGGGGCGTGAAGTAATCCCATTGAAAATTCCCCGCTGTAACAATTGATTGCCAGCTGCAGCTGGGCCCAGAGATGAACGAAACCCGCTTACTAGTCTCATCGTGAACTTACACAACAATGTGTCGGTTATTAATGCGGAAATAAACACATAGGCATGATTCGGGTGCATCCTGGGTGAGGCTGGATATAAATTCATGAGGCCAGCACAAAAATCGGCCGAATATTATTCATAGACAAAGAACTTGAACTCACACGAAATCCTAAGCGGCCTTACGGACAGGATTTGCACTGGACAGGTTGCTGGGTACTCTGAAAAGACTTCAACTTTCAAGTCGAGCCACGGAATTCGGCCCGGCCTGAGTAGGTGAATGCGCGGATCACTCCGCGTGGCGGTGCACTTACATTGCCTCCTCCGTCCATGTCTTCAAATTTTTGGCTACCCTCCGCTGACACACACCACAAAATCGTACGCCACGGCCGCCATTCAGCCTATCCTTCTGGAAGATATCGAGAGACTCCTAACCGAGGGCGATGCGTGTAGCACCCCGTGGCCGATGCCTGGTGCGTCAGACCAGCCGACGCGTTCTCGAATCGGGTGTAGTTTGCGCCATTTATCCTAGCGAAGACTGGATGCAGCGAATAAACGACTGCGTACTCCCGCACGCACGCTTCATTCGCGTCCTCCGCCCTAGACCTGCCGCGAGCTCCCAGACGAGGATTTATCGCTCCTCCGGGACCTCTTCCTCGCCCCAGTCTCGCACCTCGCCGTCTCTTGTAACATTTGTGCCAGATTTCCGCGCGAATGCGGCGCCTTACGACTGGAAAGCCTCTACCTCATCTGGGGCGGCGTTTACCACACGCGCGCGTCCGCCATGCACCCCCGCCGCGCTCGCGCATCTCACGATCCTCACCGTCTACGCGCCAGCGGACCTCGGGGACCCCCGCGCCGTGCACTACGCGGGGCGTGCTACACCAGCGCACTGGCTGCGCCTTGCGTGCGCGGTGTATGTACGTCACGGACCGCATCCTGCGCATACGCGCTGGGCACGCCCTGCTCCTGCTTGTCGGCGGGACGGCGCAGACGAGGGCCAGGTGCAGGAGATCTAGGAAAGCAGGCAGCGATTTCAAACTCATCACGAGGCCGTGTGTGTGAGGGACGTGGCGTGGGTGGCGAAGATGGAAGGAAAGAAGAGTCGCTTGGACCACTCTGCGCAGCCGATAATGTGATGCATGGTGCGCTCTTTCTCGTTCTCTTACTTTCCATCCCCACTTCCTCGATACGTCTGCGTTTTTCCTCCTCTACCGTCCCCTTCATCCTCCGCTTTTCCGCCGGCCTATCCTCCCCCCTCCCGTCATCATGTTTCCCCCCTCCACCACTCCTTCCCCTCCCTCCGCTTCCCTCCCCGCGTCTTATCCACATATCCTGCCCACTTCTTATCCTTTGTAACTAGGCAAAACCGGCCACGTCGAATGTATAGCTCTCCCGCGCACGCGTGCTATTGTACGGCGAGGCGCGCGTGCTGCGACTCAGCGAGCGCTCGCGCTGCGACTCGGCGCACCTATTCTGGAACCTAGCGAGCGCGCCCTCATACTGCGACTCGGCGGGACGCCTTCTATGAACTTTGTGCGCAAGTCCTTTAATTTACTTCGTGCGGCGGTCCTTTTCGTGCCCAACTTTTTTTTTGGTCTGTCTGTCCGCTTTTCCGCCCATACGCCCCCTCCAGTCATCATGCTTCTCCCTCCAACACACCCCTTCACTCTCGTCCCGTCCCTTCTTTCTATCCCCTTCTCTCCCCGCGTCCCGTGTCCTCCCACTTATCATTAAAAATAGGCACGTGCACACGTGGCGTCGAATAGCTAGCTTCTCCCGCCCTCGCGCACGGCAGGGGTGACGCTTCAATTTACGGTCCGCGTGCGCCAACATAGCGCGTCCAGCGTGGGAGCGTACTGGCTGCGACTCGGTGTGCGCTCGCGCTGCGACATCGCACGCGCCCTCGACGCGCATCGTCTACTCACTTTGTGCGGCGGTCCCCTTCAGGAAGTTCTCAATTTATCTATCAAGTTCCATCCCCCTTTGTCGTGAGTTTGTCGTATCCGTATCTTGTAGAGTCGTCAACTGTGTTGTGTGTATATCAGCGCGTTTTTTCTACGCCTCGGCGTGCTGCGATGTCCCTCCGCTGCATTTCCGGCGTTGTTGTTTTGCTTCTTCGTATCGTACTATCTTGCAACAATTCCTCGTTTTCTCCTCGTCTTCGTTCCTCCTTGCCTTATATTTTTCCTTCTTCCCGTCTCATTCTTCCTTCCCATGGTTCATTCTGGCGTGCTCCTTCATTCTGTGCTCTTTTATTTTATTTTTGGGGGACGGGTGCGGTGGGGTGCGTAACACTGACGCTCCTTCCCATCCAACTTCCTCCCTCATATTTTTATTTTGGGATAATGACTCCGCTGCTTTTTTTCACTTCGCTAATTTAGCCAGATCCTGGCGCGTTGGGTTTTGGGCTCACTGGCAGACATGCCTCCCCATCCCCTTCCATCCAATTGCCTTCCCCACTTCTTCTCATTTGATTGCTCCGCCGTTTCTCCCCATCGCTTCCCTCCTCATTTCCGTCCCATTGTGAGTCGGTGACTCACTCTTTTATTCATTTATTCCCGGGCGTGTTGGGGCGTGGGCTCGCTGGCGTGCGTCCTCGTTTATTTCTTCCCATCGATCTTTCCGCATTTCTTTCATCGCTTCCTCCCTCATTGAGAGTCGTGCCTTCGCGGTGAGTTGTTCCCTTTTCTTTCTTTCTTTGTATTCATTTTGAGCGGTGTGGGTTCGCAGGCTGGCATCCTCGCTTTCCTCACCATTTTTATTCTATTCCTTCCTCATCCTTTCTTTCTATCGATCACCCTTTCCCATCGCTTCCTCATCCGTTTTGTCGCGAATTGCGACTTGCTCGCTCTTTCAGTCTCAAATTAATTAATTTTTCGAGGAATATGGGTTCGCTGGCGAGCTTCCTCCCTTCCCCATTTTTCATTCCATCGATCGCTCCGCTGCTTTTTTTGATCTCTTCCTCCCTCAATTTCGGCACCCATTATGGCTTGCGCGCTTGCTTCTTTATTTATTTATTTTATTGTTTCGGCATTCTGGGAAGTGGGTTCGCGGGCTGTGAGACACTGGCGTAAATCCTCGTTTCGTTTCCATTCCATCCTTCTCTCATTCTTTCCGTTGATTACACAAGGGTAAAGCGATGGAATATCATGCAAAGCTTACGTGAGACGGTTCGTGCTTTCCGACGATGACCGCGAGCTCTTTGCTGCTCGTAACCCATTCCGGTCCGGCCCGGAATATTCCAACACACTTGAAGGCGTGCAACGTTTCGTCAAAGACTCCTCAGGTGGCTGATCCCTATTGATACCAGATCAATGTTTATTGATCACTTTAAGGATCAACAAACGCGCCGATGTAGAATTCCTGGAGTCCGGTGAAGGTCTCAACATTCATTCACATCGCCCCATTTTTAACGATGTCATTTATCTTGTCTGGCGCTAGCATTACGCCAGAATTTACCAGGTATGATCAACGCGAACATTCTTGGAAATGCCGCCGGTTATCAGACGCGCCTGTGAGGATCCCGGACAGATCAGAAAGAAGGCAGCGTTTGGAGCCGGGTGCTCAACTGGAGCAGGGCTCGACAATTTTGCGGGAAAGCACAGTCGCGTTATTAATGGAGGACACCTAACAGAGTAGCACTTTGGTTTTTTTCGAAATCGGAAGGAGTGCGCCGCCGGGACCGGGACCGCACCACCGAATCTCGAACCAACTCTGTGAAATCCGTGTCCTCATCGTTTTCCGCTCACCGTGCATATTGCATTTACATTCGTACGCTGCTCAGTAATCTAATCACCCCGCGCGCTAATATTTTAATTGGACGGTCCATTCCTTTCACCCACAATTCACCAAATTGCCGTCCCGCATCTCAAGGTCTGTATTCCCTTTTTTTACTGTTCTTGCATATTTGCCCAGCTGTTCTGACCCTCAAAACGGTGGCTGCGTCATGTGCTCAGCTACCAGTAGCTGTGTTCATGCCATAGCCACTGTTGTGAGGGTCAGAACGGCTGGGAAAAAATATAGACTCTCAAGCTCAAACACCTCTGCAACGCCCGCTCAAGTATCAAGATCCTGGGGCATGGCACGCTTATTTGCAACAAGATGAGCGCGAGGCGAGAATGGCAGCCCAATATTACCTGCAGTACTATCAGAATCCTATCCTCCCACTGCAGATGCAAGTCCAACAATATCCTGCACTTCAGTTTCACTCTTCCCCCAATATTCCCATATATTATTACCCTCCCACGGAATCGGGATTTGCAGCTGACATCATCTATTTCTTTATTTATTAGGACCCCAGTCAGGGCTTGCCAATGATTCCCGTCAGTATCTACCGTTCATGGGAGCCCAAACTCAGCACTCGACACATAATTACACTCCGAATCAGATCCCAGCACACATTTCATGTCGCCGCCGGCTATGTATTTCACCCAAAGTAACCTCCCAGTTGCTCAGTCGAGTGCTCTTCCTTTCGTGGAAGTTGCCCAGCCAACTGTCTCGCAAGTTTCCAGTCCCGCTCTCAGCACTAATATCCCGGCGACGACAAATCATATCCGAGGTGCTTATATAAACACAACTATTATTATAGTTAGGGGCTAATCTGCTCCTCAGATCACTCCACCTCATCTCAAGTAGATTGGCCAACAGGGTATATACGACGCAGGTGTATCGCCGGCGCAGAAGAGCGAAAATGGAAGAAGAATAAATGGGTATGGCGTTCAAATGGGACGGCCCAGCATGCAGGCCATGAGGCCGAGGTTCGCGTCTGCATGGGTGTCCTCAAATGCAGTACTTGCGGATGTCTGTCCCGTCCCCACACCCAAGCGGCTGCGCGCAAGGACCAGTTCAAGGAGGGATGTAAATCCCGCACTTGCTTGCTCGGAGCGCCGTTACTTCACGATCAATGTGATGCTCGTTCATTCCATTACAGCACAGATTGCAACGGGGTCTCTATCAATGTCTGGGAGCATAATGGTGACCACGCTTCACATGAACGCCCCCCGGGAGGCGCTTTGTCGAAATTCGAAGAGGAACAGGTGGATTTACAAGTGCTTCGGAAGCTTGAGGCCAATGCTCATCAATTACGGACTGGCGACATTGGCCCCGGCTCTATTCCCTTGAGCGACATTTCCTCCGGTCTAGCGGGTCCGAGGTCTGCACGCTATCAACTGGCCCAGAGCCAGGTGCGGCTGGGCCTAGGTACTGGGCCAGCCAAAGGTGGCCTTGCTCTGATGGGCTCCTTCGCCGACCGGTCTATATTACTCTTCAAACGCCATTCATGGACAGTCTCATTGAAGAAGCTGTTCAGTCCTGGATAGCTGACGCCGCAGAGGGCCCTCAAGCCGGACATCATGGTTTTGTGATTGATGGCGACCATTCTTTCTTTCGACAAGGCCCACTGCTAGCTAGCTGTGCTTTCAGTCGCGCAAGCAATGAATGGATTCCGATCCTATACTCCTGGATCCACGGCCAAGATATGTCACACCTTCGACCACACTTTGCGCACATATTCAGAGCCGTAATCAAACACGCAGGAATTCACTTTCAACGCCACATGTTACTCTGTGTACGCAACACTTCGTTCTGCTATAAATGGAGTCTTATTATGGTTCATTCACCAAGTAATGGATTTTTCAGGCGCACAACGCGGAGCACACGCGGAAGAATATGCGGATGCTATAATCGGGACCATGCCGGGTTTCTCTTTTCTTTCCTTCCCGGCGCAGGAGGCAGAGCGTCGCCACCTTGTTCTGGAAGCGCAGCAGGCAGAAGTCGCATATGTTAGTCCCCCCCGCTTCGATTGACACGTTCGACAATTGTTTGCGAGCAATGCTGGCCACCACCACTACATCCGAAGGGTTCGATGGTGCCGTTCAAACCCTCAAATCGACTTTCCCACTTATACACAACTGGGTTAACTGGTGGCTTCGTCCACCAACTGCTTCCATGATCTTCCCCGCAAGAAGCGTCGTGGACCCAGAACTCGCAGTCGGATCCCCCCGGACCGTATCGCCCCGGCTTGCCTGTATGCGCAAGTTTACTGGCTGCTTCCCGCCATAGTAACGCTAGTGCAATGGTTGCAGTAAAGATATTGCACTGGCAGCGCAGAAATACAACGGCCAATATTGCCAGTCAAAATTTTCTCTTCCGACCGAAGATGAAAAAGAAAAAAACACGGAATCGGGTGCTACTGGAACCTCCCTAACAGCAAATCCATCAATAGTACACGGGGTGACACGGGGATCGTAAGAGCGACGAGACGAGACGACAACGACTTTTCAGCTATGAGGGCTAGTCAGCAACATATTGTAGTCGGTGGTTGCAAGACGCACGAGTAAGCGCGACGCTAATTAGGAGAAGAGCAGACAGCTGGCTGCCCAAGGATTACAACGGTGCAGCATGCGGCCGTTAGGCCCACTTGGGCGCAGATGCTTTGAAATTCCTCGGTGTTGGTGGGGGTGGTCGCTGGGACCTGGCAATCTGAGATGTGGCCCGCGACATCGAAGGCGCAGCATAAGGGGATAGAAAAGAGAGTGTTTGGGCAAAGTCCAGCGAGGGGCGTGGCTGCGAGAAGCTGCGGCATCGCAGCGAGAGAGAAGAAGACAGCGGTAAGGGAGAAGAGCTGCATTGTGCTTTCGATTTATTCTCGGAGTCCGACTAGCTATTGAATCGTCCACCCCTTTTAAACCCTACAGAAGTGGCGCCAAGTAATTCTAGATTTCGGCCCATTCAATTGGAGCGAAAGGTACGCGTTAGCATGATAGACAGATGTCTGCCAGTGTTGTCTCGATTGACAGAATTCCCATGAAATCTTACTTTTGCCCCGCCGCCATTGCTCGTCCTTCCGCTCAAAACCTACAGGTCACCTCTCGGTTTCAAACCAAAGTGAACATCCGTACGATGGTTGGAATAAAAGGCAGGCATCCGCTCGAAATTCCGCTGGAGCGGATTACGTAAAGTCCTATGTTACTTCGCTTAAGTTCATGAAATGTCATTACTTTGATGTGGAGTCAAGGGTGACGAAAACCTTAATTCCGGACTTTCACATCCTTCTTAACCACCACCATCAAAACCCGTTTTGTTGCTACTGAGCTTTCTGCGCACCACAGCACGTTGCTTTAAGCGTGCTGGACCGACGCGAGACTGTCTCCTAGCACACCCGGTGTTTTTGCTTGGAAACTGTTAACGAGAAAAATCCACCCGTCAAAAAATTTGAAAACCTGAAGTGCCTTCGTCTTTTGGTCCCTGTACTTCCGGCAGTGCTTAAACCATCACTTGTAAGCATGTTTAATCCCAACTTGAACCCAGTTGAACTCAGAACGGATAGTCCAACACTTTGTACCCGGTCCTAATAAGGCACCATTATGGTCTTCAAGCATCAATTCATGTTGACTCAGTCAGATGTCCGCTGGTTCGTTGGGTTGTTTATGTAATCGGTTCATTGAGCTTTGGGTTCGAACTTCGGTGTAAAAGCACTTTTTGGCCCGTTTAAACACTGTTTAAACTGCCTCTTAAACCGCCCTGAACTGCCATCGATCTGTTTAACCTGATTAGATTAAACAGCTATTTAAACGGCAATTCCTGTCTCAACAGGAATTGTTTAAAAAAAGCTGCTATAGTTTCTTGACTCACGATGTAGTCACGATGTAGTTCCGCTGTTCTAATGCTTGGACCCGTCACTTCATCTGACTCGTGCGAGTCTGGTTTTACATTCAGCCTCCTTCGCGACGTTTATTTGAGAGGTTACGGCCCGCATTCTTACGTCGTTCGCTACTTCCGATCGGCGCTGTCTTGTAGTACTGTGAATCCATTTTTCGCGCTCTCCTTTCCATCCTCATTTCCTGAGTCTTCATTTATTCTTCATTCGAATGTGCGACGCTTCGAACACGTCTATCCCGTTACTTCGCCGACCCAGAGGGAAACGGCCCTTTGTAGGCAAATAATTCCGGTGACGTGGACCCGAAAGTTCAACTTTCTCTCTTAGTGGGGGTCGGTGGAGATCTGTTTTCGATCACTTACCTCGTGGCTGATTCTGGACCCACGGCGCTCTTTCTTTCGTACTTCCAACATCTCCTGGCTACCTCTGGTTTTTCTGCTGGTCCTTTTTCTGTGTTGTTTGTGGTGCTGAATACTCGAATATCTTCAACGGGACTGTGCTGTGCCGGCTTCGGCACAGCCTGCGACCGTTTGCTCATCAATCGGCATGGATTCAGGGTTTTCTCGGGTGCACCCTTGGAAAGAGTAGGGATTGCCGCCGCATCGAGGATTCATTCTGAACTGTAGATAATTCTACGTGGACTTGATTCACACTCAGCTATCGTCTCCCGACGACTCTCTTATGGGGAGCGGCCCCCATCACCGTGGATTTCCCGTCAGATGTTACGCTCTGAAAGGCACCTGAGCGGTATCTGTCCGACGGTCCGGTGTCACGATATTTCACCAAGGTAAGCTACCATATGCTTGCGCCTCACAGACAACACAACGAAGCCGCGATTTAGGTTCATTATCAATCCGTTCACACCTCTGCTCATCTCTGATCATCCGAGACAGCAAGCCGCACTTTCTCGGAAAGCCGCGCCGCAGTTCAGATATACCGCGGCACCCATACACACTGAAGGTGAGTTCCACTGCATTTACTGGAATGGATGAAAACCGGCGAGGACTCAACAGTGTCAATTCGGATGTACTCGCCTATCACAAGGTGTAACGGGGATGGGCCGAGTCAGATACCCTCCAGTTAACGAGAATGTGCGCAGGAGGTAGGAAACACAGTTGAACGTCCAAGGTGGGCGCTTGGAGGATTGCTAAAATCTGACGTATTTTGTGCGGTAATTTTGATCGTCGTCGGTTTGCAATTGAGATATATTAGTGGAGGTACAACACATCCTACCACAGAAAAATTCGAGTAGTTTTTGACTCGCAGCGGGTTCCAGATCCTCACGGAGTGAAAGAATTTTGGTGAAAATGTCCTGTGTGCAAATGGTGGCCTGGAACTCCTCTGGCTCTAGCTTAACACCGACGCGATGCCGAATTGAAAAGTAGCTACCAAGCTGCCGAGGGCGACTACGCAACCCACTGTGCTCTTTCGTATAAGGTGGTAAAATACTTGAGATTCCACACAGAAAATCGATGGAATTTATTGTACGGAAATCAGTGTTACACTTGTGACTTAAAACATGAAACATAATTGCGAGTATATGCCGCGCAAGAAGCGACGGCCTAAACCCCCAAGTGAAAAACGAGGTCGAGAAATCTGCATCCCGCAGATTGAAAAAAAACGATCACATAAATTACATAAGTACTCGTTAAAAATTTGACCTGAACAAGCCTTATAGGTCGTACTCCATCCCCCAACATCAAACTGATAGCTATTGGAGTCCCTCGGCCTGTATCCTCCAAGTGGCTGACTAACCAGTCGCCGATAGTATTTCTTTTAAGTTCTTTCCCGTCGTCCCACCTCAAGGACCTCCCGGATGCTTTGAATGTCAATCTGGAATTGAGTGCAGTGCAAAGGAAGAGGAATCCAAGTAAACAAAGGGAATCAAATCTAGCCTTGGCATTCAAATTCAACCTAGACTTAATTGTACGAAAATCAACCGACCGTCCGCTGGTCTACCTGAGGTTCTATTAGCCAGAAAGACGGTGAGCGAATTTGGAATGAGGACAAGCTAGGTACGCATTTGAAATTTGCAAGTACTTTCTAATCAGCATTATGGGAGATGCCGCACTCGAAACATGAATGAATTGTCTGCCACCCATCAATGGTCCGCGCAGTGAACTGGATTCCGATGCGTACAAACTGATATAGATTGGTTTATCGATCACTAATGCCCAACCAACCAGATCGGAGCCTAGGTGAGACTGTCATGATTCGCGATGCTGATCGAAGTCAGTGCCAAATCAGGATCCGAGTGGGCGTCGGAACTGTGCGAGCGAAAGCAGGTTAGTTAGTGAGACTTAGAAATTGAATGAACAAGACATGAAGACGCAAAGACACAAAGACACACGAAGCTGTAATATACGTTTTGTACATAGCAGTCGAGATAAAATCAATTAAACAAGAGTTGCTAGCAAGGAGTCTGCACCGGAGTGCACCACTCAACTATTGACTAAGATTTTGAGATACTTTCAGACAAACATGAGGAACATAGCGCAAACCAACACCGCCAGTGCCACTGCCAGAATATCCACCGACCAACACATGACGCGTTTGGTTGTTTGCAACTCAGTATCTAACCGTACATGTAGTAAGTCGAGCACAGTGCCAGTTGGGGCGAAAAAACTGACCGAGATTGAGCCCCAAGCGATCAGCTAGCTTGGAGAGCTCCCCGCAATACTGGTCCTCGCAATGATGATGAAGAGAGGCACTATCGAAATCGATAATAATGGGACCCTTCGATGGAGAGACGAGAATGTTGCGTGGCTCGATATCGTTGTGCTGAACACCTGCCCAGTGGATACGGATGAGGTGCGACATGAGAGCATGCCTGTCGTAAAATAAGCTCAGTGGTCGTCAAAATAGAGAGAACACAAACCGATCGGCAGCGCTAAGGACATCGAAGTCTTGCAACGGGGTACCTCCATGACTCATGATGAGGACGGAACTACCATCGTTCTGGTTCGAATACAGCCCGAATAGGATAGGGATTGCAACCCCTTGCAAAGAACGCAAGGCGTCATAAGCATCAAACTCGCGACCAAGGCGATCACACGCAAAACGCCCATACGCAGCCTTCGCAACTGCGCTGGCTTGGAACAAAAAGAATGTCAGTCGAATGAAGGTGATTAAAATTTCACCATCATGCCGACTCTGTTCAAAGTATCCCTCGACCCACAAGGAGACAGATCGGAGAAAGTTGCCTGACGGGTGTCTCAAGGTGGAAAGTTTTACCGAACGAACTAGATTGCCGACGCGAATGATCCCCTGATGGGGCTTGAAAATCCGGGGGGAGAAGAAAACCGGTGGGACGGTCACTCGGAAGGTGGGTACCGATAACAGTGGGGAAGGCCATGGCGTCCCCTCGGCTAGTGTCGCGTGGGCATAAAAAAGGACGAGTTCCGCCATATCCTTCGCCTGGGTCTTCGAATCGCAAATGGAATACACATGGCTCATGCACAGCTTCTGGTCGCCAGAGAGGTGGACCAAGGCGTAGTGAGTTTCTGTGGAGAGCACGATATGAGTGACGCGATACTTTGCAAGTTCGTCGATCGCCTGAAGAGGACAGTCACGATGATGTACACGCCGCAGTAACCGACGAACCTGAAAGAGCAAGAGCTGACCCCTTGAGCACTCGCCACCGTGTCGGAAGTCCCAAGCCGATTTGGCTAAAGAGTACATCTCATCCAGCACGTTGACACCGCCGACCGTAAGGACACGAGCCCGTTTTACTTCGTGCGCCGTCCGCACTTTTCCTTCGAAGTAGTCCCCCTGTTCCTCCTCTGACCAAAAGTGAACGATATCTGTACTGCCGAACTCGCGTTGACTGTCAACGATTGCTGTCGTACTATATCGCGGAAGCCGATTAGGAATCGATGCCGTCTCGAAAAGGTGATATAAAACCGCAGGCAGCGCGCGTGCGGCGGGCCTGTAGATGACCCACTCGAGGAATGGGTATAGTCCTTGTTCGGCACGAACAACGGCCTGGACATGAGAAGGCCGAGACTCCCATTGCCAGTCCAGCTGCGCGGCAATATCGTCCAAATTCGGTCCATAGATCGAGAGAGCGTGGACGACAACGTCCAGGTCAAGACGGATATTTTCAGACAAGGGATGTGTGAGTGACCCTACATCGAGCCGACGGAGCTGGGTCGTGTTTGGAAGTGATTCGCCCCGGTGGTTAGTGGTGAAGGAGTCACTCTGAGTTTTGTCTTCGGGAGGCTGAGGACGAGGAAGAGAGTAATAGCGATAGTAGCTCTTCGCCTCGTCATCCGCAGCCTGCCACCTACTCATGGTGTAGACGATTGGAGGCCCTCCAATCGTCTCTAGAGTGGTCCGTGGAAAACAAGAAGTTGTGACCTCACGTCATGACTGTGACGTACACGTGATTATTATCTCTCGGTCCTCGGCGCCGAACCTCAGGCTCACAACGGCCCCCCCATCAACAGCGCCCGCCGACCCGAGTGCAACAGCGTCGGGCCAATGGCGTAACCCAAGCGCACATCCCCCTAGTACTCCTCCCGCCTTATCGCCACGCCACCACGCGCCCCCACTTCCCCCGACGCCACCACGCGACGCGTTTGTGTGTGCACGTCCCATCAGCGCCGCGAGGCTCGCCGCTGTCAACGCACACCACGACTCGCACCACCATCGCAGTGCCTGCCGCTCATGCCCATCCCCGCGCAACTCGCCAGCTCACCACGCAAGTCCATCCTGGAGTATATTTCATCCTGCGTCTCTCCGCACCGTGCGGACAGCAAGTCCGTTGCCCACCGGTATCCCCATTCTCCGCAGGCATTACGCCGTCAGTATATGGTCTTCCCCTCCGGTACTGTCTTTTTTCATTCAATTCGAACGTCACGCATCACGCACCCCCTGTTCGTGTTCGAATATTGGTTCAGTGTCACGCATCACGCACCTAGTGTTCGAATTAGTCTCATGGTTCGCGAAAATGGCTCAGAAAACACGTCTGAACACCCCAAAAGAGCACAATTAGATTCCGAAGCTACAGCACTCGAAAAATAGCAGTGTAAGTAAAAATTAAGAATAATTTCCCTCCCATTCGTCTTCATGTAGAAGTTTGCCTCTATGTCGAGAGGAATTTCCATTGAGCCCGAGAGGTCAGGCAGCGGAGAGATCGTAGCAAAGAGAAAAATTATTGATTGACATTATGCATTGATGCCACGACGGGTTCATTTTCTCCATATGCAAAATTCCGAGAACGGCTTTCACAGACATTATACATTGATTTGATGCCCGCGACAGGCTCATTTTCTCCATACACACAATTCCGAGAACAGCTTGCTAAGGAATCGGTGTTTCGCCCTTGTTCGAACTTTTTGCGCCTGTCACGCTAAAATTAGCCCACGTTCGAATGTTCGAACTGGATTTTTGTGTCACGCGTCACCCCCCCGTTCGAATTGAATGAAAAAAGACAGTATGCCTCCGTCGCTTCCTTTCTCTTCTTTCTCGCTGTTTGCCTTCATTTCCCCTCCCTTTTTCCATCCCTCCGCGTTATTCTTGTTTTGATAACAGCTGTCCACAGATTTCCCGTCAAAGCACATGCCTCGACATCCCTGACTGGACGCCGACTCCCCGCCGGATACGATGCTGAATGCGCGTTCGACAGCTGACAATACGATAACTAGGATCGTAGGACTATGCCAGTAAGCTCGAAGTCAAGGTGCGTCTGACCTTTTCTCCCTCCCCCTTCTTTCCCCTGCCCTGACGTGCCTGTCGTATATGCAGCGCTTCCTTGCTCCTCCCGTACACCCGCCTCGTCGTCCGCCGCCGCGCTCATCGTCTCGCGCTACCCCGACCTCCTCTCTCCCCAGCGCTTGGTCGTCCTCGCATCCACCTCGCTATCCGGCGACTCGCTCGTGTCGACGGCCCTCGCTTCCACCGCACTTGCCGTCCACCGCGGCGCGCCTGGCGTTCTAATCCAGTCGGCGCCGTCCCCACTTACCTGCCGTCATCGTCTCGACACCGTCTCTGTCTCCTCGGTCCCCGCACGCATGCCCGCCACCGCCATGCCCACCGCTGACAGCGAGCGAACGTGCGCTCAAGTCATCTGTGCTCGCACCACACCCCTCCCGATTCCGCAGAGCAACCGTCGGGACTGCGCGCGCTATCTTTGAGAGCGGTAAGCAGCTCTCTACCCCTCCCATCTCATCCGCCTGCCCCCTATTCTTTTTTCTCCTTTTATTCGGCCTTGATCTCTTCGTGCAGGGATTCCACACGACTTGAAGATAAATTTCCAGCTGCACACAGGGGAGCTGTGCCACCGGCTTTTGTACGTCATCCTCGATACATCCTCTCCATCCCTGACTGATCTTTCGTCCAGCATCTCAAGCCCTTGTGACCCCCCGACAGACGTGGAGAACGCGGACAGTTCCCGCGGCGCCGCTTCTCAGCTTCCCAACGCCCCGTCGCGGAGGAGCGGCCACGCGTCAGCGCAGGATACCGGTCAACTTCGCCACCGCGATCGCCTGCTTGGTTACCTTGCCCGTACGTGCGGGTATCCCTACCACGGACTCGTGGACGCTGCTGCCCCAATCGCAGCGACCGCATCCGCTATCCCCGCTGCTGGCTTTCTTCGGGTGGGATTTCTGCCCGACGCACGCCACGGCACGACACGCCGTTCATCGTGCGCGGATGCCACCTGCTTGAACTCTTATCCTGACCTCCCGAGAGCGCCACCACGACGGATCGGTTACTCGCGTGTCTACGCCCTCGTCGCTCCCATCCTCGCCACGACCCGCTGCCGCACCCACAACGGGTGAGTGTGGGACATCTTTCGCGCGAGCCATTGCGGCTTTGTGCGTCGGCGCACCGCTTTCGTTCCGCATTTCCATGGACACTCTAGCACCGTGGCCGCGTTTGTACTTGGACTATCTTTTGTAATGGAGACTTCTTAATTCATTTTTTCCCCTCCATTTCCTCTATCCCATTGCTGTGATTATTACAGACTGTAGCGGCGCCATTCCCCCCCACCCCACATAGAGTATATGTGGGATAACCAGGAACCGCTAAGTTACCCCGCCACTGACTGCTGGTGACTCCTGTCAGAGGTCATCAGCTTCAATGCCCACTAACTTTAGGTAGTGGGTCCTCAGGTGCCATAGTTATGGGCGGTATACTGTCTCATAAATACCGCTCAAATGTCGGAAAAAACACATCGTGGTACTGCCTTCAAAATCACGATATGAAGCACATACCAGAAAAAAACACGATGAAATAATGCATGAAAAAAAAAAGTTGGCATAAAGATGCACATATGACGGTGTTCTCGGGCTCGACACCCACCACATCTTCGACATTGATACTCATTTCGACGCTCGTGAGCCGGTTCAGCTGGACATTGTGCGCGCCGAAGCTCCAACGACATTCGTAGCCGGCCGGACAGGATAGCTCCGTCAGCGAGCCGGCGTGCCGAGGAAGGACGTCCTCGAAGAAGACGCCGGCGAGGCGGTTGGATTCGGCTTCGCCGTTGCCAGCAAGATAGGAAAATTTCACGCGCCGCAAGCCGGAGTATGAGCCCCAGTACGTGAGTTGAGCGAGGGTGACGCCGCCGCTGGTGATTTCTCTGGAGTTGGTTGGATTAGCGCGTAGATGTCAGGAGAGTCCAAATTTCAAACCACGCGCCTCCAAGTCCGGCAATCTGTAGAGCCGTGAGGGTACTACGGTTCTCGACGATGCTCTGCACAATTCTGGGGCCACGGATGACGGAGACGAGTCAGTTGTGCTGACTTTCAGCCTGCGCAGACAACTCAGTGGCCCTAAAGCGAAATCGAGACTGGCTCCCACGTCTAGTTTGAGATCATCAAGCAGAGGTAGATCTCTCAAGAAAGTGGACACCGCGTCCTCCGTCCATTTAGGATCTTATCTCCGAACCGTCCACCTGTGAATATGCCATACATAAGCCTGTGTTCGGAAACGTGGTATTTTTTGGTTCCACACATCACCGTTCGCAGATTCTTCATGGACGCAAGTGCGACTGGAAGGAGAGTTCGTATTGCCACCCCCCGAGTCGATTCGGAATCCTTCTCCCGTCTGTGACGGACACAGACTAGATAATAAGTAGCACCGTGTGAGAGTCGCGACATACAGGCCATTTTTCAGATCCAGGTTAGCCGCTGGGATGCTGCGAGGCGAGTTCGGACCCCAGTGTTTGAAGGCGCAAGCTCTACGCTCTCGGACCCATTGCCGGACAAATTTTCAATGTTGTAGCCCATCGAGACCATCCGGTCTCGGTCGTAGCCGGAGTTTCAAGCAGATCAGGATTTTCTCCCCAAGGTCAAAACGAGGGACGAGAAAAACAGAGGTTGGATGGCAGAGTTGATGCTGAATGGAGGTTTCTGTGGTCTGTTGTCTCGAACCGGAAAGGAGCTTAGTAGGACATGGGAAAGGAAATCGCATGTAGCCAGTACCTTCCTCCCAATCTCGTAGAGCAGTTCCACAGATAAATCGAGTAGCATTAGCCCTCAGCGTCACTTTGCGTCGGAGCTTGTGAAGGATAAGTCAGGATAAATATATTATACTCAGCTATGTCCCCTTTCGGAACGTGCCGAGTTGTAGGGTATAGTACAATAGGCCGGTAAATGTACTACACTACCTACGTCACAACCTATGCACTGTCGACGAGCTCGCCGCTTTTAAGGCTGTAGATCTAGGTACGCAAGAAGCAACATTAGTCTATGAGAGCAAGGAGCCGATACCTCAAAAAATCTATGAAGCGCTGTTCGCATCGTTTGGACGCCGCACTGGAACAGTGTCGAAGAAGGTTAGCACTTGATGTGCGTACCTTGCCATTCTGCACACAGTAGCCCGATTAAAAATCAAGCTCTTCAACACACTTGTAGCATTCGCCGCTGACACCTGCGTAACTTCCGGAACCAGATTCCTGATGCGAATCACAAATGCAGCTCTCCGTTCCACCAGGTCCAGTGATCCCCTGCATAGGAGAAGAGCATGTTCCGCTGTTTCCACGGAAGCACATCGGAATCGACACAAACGGTGGGGACGCGGCACTTTATTTTTGCCATGCCTCTCATTGTACCGAAGCCGCTCTATCGCCAGACCATGTTGATTTAATATCAACCGCGTGAGCGATCTACGATGCCTAGGATTAACCACCATTGATAGACAGTGCCGAAGGATGACGGTAATTGCCCTAGGCGGGTCATCTTCAAGCGGTTCCAGGCGCCCCTGCAGTAAATATAATCTCGGGGACGAGGCCAACTGAAACTCCAAAAATTTCATGCCCGAGATATAGACTGATTTCTCCAGAATCGCACATTTAGCCGGTGTTAAATCAGGCAGCGAAGGAAGGTCGACCGGGAATGGTAGCCTTCCAAGCGCGTAGATAAGATCCATCCAATACCCTCTCTTGCCCTCCAAAAACAAGCTGTAGGAGTCCTGAAGAGCAAGCCAAGCATAATGATCATGTGCGAGTCCAACCAGATACTGCAGATATCTCAATGCTATCATCAGCCTTCGGTAACGAATCGGTATGACTCCAAGCTCAGTAAATAGCGGGGCACGAATAGAATGAGCTCCCAACCCTAGAAGGCGTCGCAGAAAATTCAATTGAACTTTTTCCAGTTCAAGCAGCATCACGTCGGTGACATCCACTACGATATCCGCCCCACTGATCAGATGCGGATCGACGCACGCCATGTAAAACATCTTCTCGTGACTAGAAAAAACGTTACGAGCGCCGTTCAGAACTTCAGAAAATTACTGGCAGGCAGTGCCAGGTGCTGAGCCGTCCTACAGCGTCTCAAGGTCTCTCGAGAACAATAGTACATTGGTCTCCCTGCACCTTTGTTCTCTTCTGGGTCCCCATCGCTTGGCAATACATATGCCCGTGTCGCGCTTAAGTAGCGGTGTTCCGACGTAGCCCAACTGCGACAAGAAATGATCGCGGAGAATACTCTTCCCCACATGGCACAAGGTACCGCAAGCAAACACAGTGGTCGCCACACATGAAGACCTAGTTTGAGATGTTGTAGTGCGAAGAAAGTGCGTGGTTTTTCGTCGCGAGAGATTACTTCAAGAAAATCGCTCGGACACCACGGTGTGACCAATTTTGGGGGTAAGTATATGCGGTTCCTATCTGTCACGGCGCTGTACCGCATTGCATACGCCCATGATGCGCGAAACGCCGCAATTAAGGTAGAGGACAGGCAAGTACGGTTACCCCACGTGATTCGACGTGACATGACCATATTGGGACAGAAATCCAATGAATGCGCGATAATTATTGCACAGGGGATATAATAAAAATTTCGGCTCAACAGTTCTCTGTGTATCGGTGCTGTATTGCTATGTGAGGTCTAACATCGGGAAAATCTTGAGAATTGGTAGACTAGTTCCCAAAATTGCAAATCGGCTACCTATAAATCGGCGTTGACGCGCCGCGTAGCAAAGTTTCTTTGACTGGGCTGCCTTGGAAATTTTGAAATGTAGGTCTCCTGTTTCTCTCCTCGTCTCCTCTCATGCCTCCATTCAAGAAGTCCTTGCGCGACCGTCTCAGTCGTCTCGGCGGGAACATTCCTTCGCCAAAGAAAGCGATGAAACGCGTCGCCGCGATCGCGTTAAGCCCTGTCAAAGCGCGTCCACAAAAGAAGCGTCGAGAGGAAGAGC
Organism: Mycena rebaudengoi; assembly: GCA_029282285.1. Taxonomy (NCBI): domain Eukaryota; kingdom Fungi; phylum Basidiomycota; class Agaricomycetes; order Agaricales; family Mycenaceae; genus Mycena; species Mycena rebaudengoi. The sequence goes on along the minus strand of JARJCX010000186.1, from coordinate 124,404 downwards.
CCCAGGACGACCATGTGAGACTCATTTTCTTCTTTCTTTGCGCGCGCACTGGGTAATGGGTTCAATATTTTGAAAAGGCCACCAACAAAGAAAATGCCGACGTTTTTGTGGACAATTCGAATCCTTCTGGCGCATGTGAGACCGAATTTCATCAAGGCTCTATTCCCGAGCCTCCGACAGCAGCCCCAATGGCCTTCAAACTTCGTGGTAAATTTACTGCGGGCCCGGGGCCTGAACACGACAGCGACCGTGCTGATTGCGAATCAACTCACACATTTCCGACCCCACACGAGCCTTCCATGCTAGGCGACGACGACGATCTAGAGAGCGAAATTGTTCCTCCTGAGCTCGACGAGCTCTGTGCTGCTGACTCTGGAACTTTTGGAGGTGACGGATATCCTCGTCCAGCACCGCCCAAAACATTTGTCGAATAAATGGCTGCAATTGGAGTGAAGCAAGCGGTAGCCGTTGCGCCTGATATCAGCTCAGCTAAAGCAGCACTCACGGACATGGAGCTCGTACTTCGCGGCCCGAGTCGAGGTAAAAGCGGGGGCTATATCCCTCCAGACTTGAGTCCCTGGGTTCGAAATCGAATGGAAGGCATTCGCGGCCACCTAGCGCTGTACACAAATCCCAACTCAGTCACCTACGGGAAATGGGGGCTTTCTGCGCGCCAAGCAGCCATTGCAGCTGGTCGAGACGAATACTGTGCTCGCCGCTTTGCCATCCTCAGCCGAGAATACATTGGTTCTCGCAAAGTGTTGCCCATCAATCCATACGGAAAGTGGACGCAATCAATGCTGGCTGACGAAGACCTAGCAAACAATATCCGTGATCATCTCCAGGAACTGGGGAAATTCATTACCGCTGAAAAGCTCGTTGAGTACCTGTCTCGTGAAGATGTCATGCGTACCGCGCGAAGATATTTGAACGAGCTTGGGTATCGGTGCACACGGTCCTTGGTTGTGCGTGTTGCATCTAATTATTCCCAGATTCAAATCAGAGAAGAAAGGCCAATACTCCGACGGCCATGAACGCGATGATGTTGTGTACTACAGAGATCAGGTTTACCTCCCAACTCTCAAAGGTTTCCAGGATCGTTCCTGTATCTTCGAGGCTGATGGATCAGTTATCACACCGTCCCTTCCTGTCGGTATTCGACGAACTGTGATCTGGTATCACGACGAAAGCATTTTCTATGCTCATGACCGCCGTCGAAAATCTTGGTACCACAAGGACGCGGATGCAACCCCGTATAAAAAGGGTGATGGCGCATCGTATATGGTCGCCGACTATTTTTCCGCTGATTTTGGCTGGCTTCGTGGTCGAGACGGCAGCGCTGTTGCCCGGCGCTCCATGCGCCCCGGAAAGAACCGGGATGGTTACTTCTCAGCAGGAGACATAGAGGACCAGGCCGTTGTCGCATGCACCACAGTCAACGAGAGATGGCCGGAGTATGATCATCTCTTCATATACGACAATGCAACCACGCACCGCAAACGCAGTCCAGGCGCGCTTTCGGCGCGAAACATGCCAAAATCCATCTCTGGCACGCGGAAGGGTGGGAAGAACAAGAATCCGGACCCAAATTTTCTTGTTCCGGTCAACAAGCGAAACGACGATGGATCGCTGATGTATGATGTTCAGGGCAACTTGTTGAAGGAGAACATTCAAATGACGGGCGCGCACTTCGCTGATGGGACTGCGCAGGACCTATACTTCCCTGCTGATGCTGCTCTCCATGCAGGGAAATTCAAGGGCATGCAAATACTCCTTGAAGAACGACGACAGAAAGGGGATCTTGGTGATATCTCCGCGATGGAACTCAACAACAAAAGGGCCGAATGCAAGAGTTTCAAATGTGCTGAGCCACATTCAACGACTTGTTGCATGCGGCGCATGCTCTTTAATCAGCCGGACTTTTCAGCAGTCAAGTCCTGTCTTGAGGACGCTTGCGCTGCTAATAATTGCACTGTTCTATTTTTGCCCAAGTTCCATTGCGAACTTAATCCCATCGAGATGGTCTGGGGCTACGCGAAGCGAATCTATCGCCTGAACCCCGAGTCATCGCGGGAGGATGCTCTCGAAAGGAACACGCTTGCAGCACTCGAACATGTTCCGCTCGAATCTATGCGGCGGTTTGTCATCCGTGCTCATCGTTTTGCTGACGCCTATCGCCACGGGCTGGATGGTGCACAGGCGGCTTGGGCTGCTAGAAAGTACAAAGGACATCGCATGTTGCCCCCCGAATTTTTGCAGGAGATGAGAGCGGCTGGGATCATGCGGGGAGGGAACCCAAATGCCGGTTTGTAGAGTATATTTATAACTAGTCCTTCAATTCTTCTGCAAATTTCTTGAAATAATTCACAGTTACACTAGACATGTATCCTCACAACTCTGTTGAAGCCGATTTTCAATAAGTTGCGGAGATGTGGTGCAAAGAAAGTTCGAAGCATACCACGTCCCAAAAAGGGCATGTGACCGTCACAACACGTGGGGTAACCGTACTTGCCTGTCCTCTACCTTAATAGCCGGCTTCAGTACGTGAGCACCATGGCTCCCTTCTTCCTCCCCGTCGTCGTATGGCTGGCCCTCTTCCAGAGCTGCATCGCTGCCCAGCTCGCATCGCCGAATTGGAGGGTACGTGCACGGGCCAGCTCTTCAGGATGCATCGCGTCCTCATTGACTGAGCGTAGAAACCAACTATCACCGCATCTCCTGCGGACCGTGTTAGTGTTGTGAGCGCTGCGCTGGAGAGGGAAATTGGTCGTCTCAGTCCCGATGGACAATTCGCCGGTACGTCGCAGCGGGTGTCTATGAGTATCCCAATTTTTGACACGTTTTACAGACCAGCCATACGACGTCGCAGGGCGATTGTATTCCCAAATGGCTGAGTTCGACCTCGCAACTGGGCAGAAGAAATACCAGGAGACGCTTGCGAAGAACCTCCAGCTGACGCTCAGCGCACATAGCAACTTTTCGAACGATCAGCTCCATTATGCTCTGTACGCCCCTGTTCCGACTTCTCCCTGAACTCTCCATGAATCAAATTCTTAGCTCCTACGGGCGCGCGTCAGTTAAAGCATACACCGCATACAAGGACCAGAGATTTCTCGACTTTGCGCTGAAGAAGTAAAGGATGGTCCAGGCGAGGACCTGAGAGTGCCTAGGTCGTGCTGAGAGGTGGATGGAAGCGTGCAGCAAAAAGAGAGTATAATGTGATGAGGAATGGATCTAAGGCTAAAGTAATAAGTATGAATGAGAAATGGAAAACTCAGCTCTAGCGTGGCTCAGAATCGTTCAGGATCGTCGAAATATGCGCAGAGGAGTGGGTATATGGTTGTAGTCAAGAGCAAGGAGAGATCCTCCTATGTGTACAAACAATGCGTAAATAAAGAGTCCGTGGATATGCCGCCGCTCAGAACTGAACCTTCGACAATCAAGCGATCCGGGAGCTACGCAAAGACGGATAGGGAGAGTACGCTGGCCGCACAACGTTGACAAGTGGGGGCCCAGACCACTGTCGGCTCGATCCCTGGCGTAGTCCGAGAAAGTCGATGCCTCGAGTCCAGCACCTCGCGTAGGCTGTACGTAGAGAGAGAAATAAATGTCTGTGGTAGGTAATGTAAGTAAAATCTGTGAGATGCAATCAAAAAGCTCAATAGCAAATGATTCCTCCGTGATCGAGAAAGCTAACTTGACGCCTCATGGGAATTCCTTCGGCGGTGGAGCGGATTCGAATGCTCTCGCAGAGCGATGAAGCAAATCTGGAGGTAAAATAGAGAGAAGTGAGTGTGTACGAGTGGAGTGCTCGATAAAGTGGAGAGTATGTGAGGAATAAAATAATTAATGAGAGTGATATCAAATCTGCCTCAAGCATATAAATCGTGAGAAGGGCTCTGGCCACGAGGCAGACAGAGTACACTTCCACAGCGCTCTCTAGCTGGTTCTTTGGTCGCAGGTACACCCTCGCACCACTATTTAATCACAGAAGATGCGTATTCCCAACTGAATGGTCTCATCACCACAGGAAGCAGCTCAGAGACATTCACGCACACAACCTGAAACGTACGTCAACTATGATATGCGCGCAAGTACCGACAATGTAGAATGGAAGATCAAGTTCGGCCTGTCCGGATCTTCTTGAACGAATCAGGAAGGTAACGTGCACTGTTGTCCTGAGCGGATAATAATTCTGAGCAGCATCTACAATTCAATCCAAGAACGACTCTCCTCATAAATTTAGGGAACATGTGGTCGGTGGTAGGTACTGATATATCAACTCAAATTTGTCTTTGTCAAGAAGCTTTGGTAAGGCATGGCCCCACAAGCTTGCACTTGATTTCCTGGCCGCAACGTACAGGCCTGATGGCTTTGGAGAGGGGGAAAGGAATCAGGGGTGTCGATTCCATCGGAGTAGGGGAATGCATCTCCGCGCCTTCTGAAGGCTGTTAATGTCGGTGACGCTCGAGTACGGAGAGATTCGAATTAAATAAAAATTATAAAACACCCGCTCACCATCGAAACTTCCTCGGCGAAGAACACGGGCTGACGGACGTAGACAATGTGAGTGTATCCCCACACACCAAGCGATTTCAAAAACCTGTGCGCGTTGCGTCGGCGCTGTTCCAGGGCACGCGACAAAGAGGGGGATCAGGCATGCTTCGAGGTTGTGCACGGTAAGGTCTCAGCAGCAAGTTGAGCAAGAGCAAAATTTTTTGATTTGTCTCAAAGATTTCGGAAATAGCTATAACACTAACATGTAGTATCTATCGCCATTACATGGACCATATTGTAATCCTACCTACCTACCCCAATCGACAATTACTTCCGCTGAAAATCAGGCAGAACGTAGATATGCACATTAGCTCGCGAACTCTAAATTTAAACACAAAGAGTTTGGCCGACTTGAAGGTCTAGCGAAAATTCTCAGCGCACGTTGACATGGAAGGGTAGAAGAGGAACGTACTTGTGCAACCACTGTTAATCCCGGGATTCAACGCGTGCAGCTGAGCGTCGGAAACGCCCGTCTTTGACTCGATGGCGAAGCACGTGTCTCCGCTTACGACAATATATGTCTTCGCGCATCCGCCACCTCCGCCAGCACCCACAGGGAGGCAAAGGGTTTGGCCGACTTGAAGGTCTAGCAAAAATTCTCAGCGCACGTTGACATGGAAGGGTAGCGGAACGTACTCGTGCAACCACTGTTGATCGCTGGATTCAGTGCGTGCAGCTGGGCGTCGGAAACGCCCGTCTTTGACTCGATGGCGAAGCACGTGTCTGCGTTTACGACAGTATACGTCTGCGCGCATCCGCCACCTCCGCCACCACCTCCGTCAGCACCCTCAGGGAGGCAAAGGGTTTGGCCGACTTGAAGATCTACCGAAAACACTCTGCACAAATTGACATGGAAAGTTGGAAGGGAAACGTACTCGTGCAACCACTATTGATCGCCGGATTCAGTGCGTGCAGCTGGGCGTCGGAGATGCCAGTGCTCGACTCGATGGCTGAGCATGTGTCTCCGCTTACGACAGTATACGTCTGCGCGCATCCGTCACCACCTCCGCCAGCACCCCCAGGGAGGCAAAGGGTTTGACCGACTTGGAGATCTACCGAAAACACTCTGCACAAATTGACGTGAAAAGTTGGAAGGGAAACGTACTTGTGCAACCACTGTCAATACCCGGATTCAGTGCATGCAGCTGAGCATCGGAGACGCCAGTCCTGGATTCGATGGCCGAGCATGTGTCTCCACTTATGACAGTATAGGTCTGGTTGCATCCACCACCGCTAGGAGTACCGGTTTCGCACGCGATGGACCCGCCGCAGGCCTGGCCGGGATCTGGTGTGCCATCGCACGTCCAGGAGGACTGTAGAAGACGATTAGGAAAGTAAAGCCATGGGCGGTGCGGCAGGCCTACAGATTGCTGCTGGGGAACTCCAACGGACTGATAGGGATCGACACCAAGACATTGGGCCATAGTCACAAGCTGAAAATTTACTTAAGACAGATGTTATTTGACCAAACAAGGTTGAATTACATTATAACCCTTGCTCTGGAAAAGTTGGATAGCGAAAGGTACGAGCGTGTTGGCCGTTGTCTCTGATCGAGAAATCGGTTCAGGAAATTGGCGGAGAATACTAAGGTGAAAAACTCACCTTCGGTTTCGTGCTCCAAAATCACGGCATTTTGGACCTTCGCGTTTACGACATCATTATACAGCGCCTCCGACTGTGCTGTAGTATTTCCATCTGCATCACCAGTATCCCAGTCCCACAGCGCGAGACTCTGTCCCCGGGCAGCCGCGACCGATTGGACGTTGCTGTTGTAGTCTCCGAATGGTGGGCGCATGAACGCCGGGCTGACGCCAAGGATGCGCGAGAAGGCCTCCTCCATGCGGAACATCGCGTCGTTGAGCTGCACTGTCGAGAGAGTGGTGAGGTCGGCGTGAGACCAGGTGTGACTCCCCATCATATGCCCAGCAGCATACGCGTACTGGAGGTCGGAAATGCGATCGGCGTTGTAAATGCAGTCAAAGTTGTTGCCGTTCATGAAGAAGGTTGCTTTGGCACCGGCGGCAGTGAAATGGTCCGAGATGGTGCGGAGGTAGATGTATGGACCTGAATATCGTTCAGGAGGAAAGAGTTGAAAAATCGCGAAAGAATACCATCATCCTGCGAGAAAATGGGCATAAATCAGAGATGCAGGAAGGAGCACATACGAAGGTAAGAGCAATGTCGTTCGCGTTGATGCAGGCCTCATAGACTTGAGGAGTAGCACGGTGCCCCTGTGAAGACAAGTTATAGAAGGGATAGCACCCAAATTCAATAAATGCACCAAATTAGGACGGCCCCAGACAGCTGAAGCGGTCAAAAGGGTGGACAGCACTAGACCTATTGGCATCACGATTGAAGGTACAAGACGGGAGAGGGGTGGGTCTGAGGTTTGCGGGAACCCAGGCGACTCAATTTACAGCGCACCCCGGAGCTGCATTTAAAGTGCATTGTCAAAAATAGATATAGTCTCGCCACTGAGGCCGTCTGCATTAAGAAAGAGGAAGTAGAAGTGAGTCAGTACCTGTCGTGAGTCAGTACCCGTCATAGCTTTGGGAAAACTTTAGGAACAGGATCCGAATAACATCAGACTTTTGACATAACTTGTACGTACCTTGCATGATTCTTATCTCCTTGTACAAGGTTAAAGAAGCCCGAACAAGGTCTAGACACGGCCTGAAAGGCCGCGAGATCACAACGCCACAAAAAATTCCTAAAAATAAAATTTCAACGGCATACAGGATTTGCTGTCATTGCCGATGGATTGAGCTGAATAGCTTAATACAGCTCAACAGCTCAATATTTGATAAGGAGAGGCGATTTTTTTTTCACTTTGCTTTGGCCTTGTCAACTTGTTGCCATTGACAGTGTTGTCAAGGTCAGACAAAAAGGGTCAGAAAAGGTCAAAAATTTGTGACTGGTCAAGCGACTGACGGGTCCGCGATCCCGTCAGACGAGGTCGATCAATTTTTCTGTGCTCATCAAATACGGCGAGAAAACCCCTAAACAAAACGTAACACGGCGATGACGCAATGACACACCCGTTGGGAGAAAGTTCACACTTAAGATTACCAAAATAAGGGTCAACCCAAGTTGATCCTGAACAGTAAAAAAATAGAATTAAACTAAATATGCATTGAAATTGCAACCTATTGTCATAGTTTCAGAGTGTGTGGCCAGTGGGTGGTGCAAAATGTTGGCGCTATCAGCTTGCACCTAAGATTACCAAAATAAGGCTTAACCTAAGTTGATCTCAAACAGTAAAAAATGGAATTAACTAGAGGTGGATTGAAATCAGAACCTATTCTCATAGTTTCAGTTCCAATTTCGGTGCGACCGAAAGGAGCCGGAATAAAATTAAGTTTCGGCCGTTCCGAAATTGGAACTGCAATTATGGGAATAGGTTCCAATTTCAATGCACCTTTAGTTTAATTCCATTTTCTACTGTTCGAGATCAACTTAGGTTGATGCTTATTTTGATAATCTTACGTGTGATTTAAGAAACAGTCGGAAGAGTTGATCAATGACTCGACAACGATTGTCTTTTGTCTTGTCTCGCTTGACTGACCCCGTCAGACCGAGTCAGTGAAAGCACTGGTTGCCAAGCCGCCAAGCCCAAAAAGGTTGCAAGGCAATTCTCTTAACGAAAACGAGTCCATTTGCGAATCCGAAATGCCCGCGTTTTGAAATGATCGGCGGCATGATCGTGGGCATTTTCGAACGATCGCGGGCATTTGAGGGCATTCTCACGGGGAGTCAGCCACCACATTTCAGTGCATTTCAGGCTAGAAATGAAGCATTGCTTTCTGCTATCTAGACCAAATAATATTTGCGATAACGTCGATGGGATAGGAGTTTGGCGCCAAAAACATTATCCGTTCTCTTAACGAAATCTCTCGAATGTCATTGTACATGTTTGGCTCTATCCCCATTTGTGTTATCCCCGTTTCTCTTCCTCCTTCCTCGTCCTTAGTTTGCAACATTTTCGACTCTCACGGGCTTGCAGCAGGGCCACAGCTATTCCCCATTCATACTCCATAACTCCATTCATTCTGTCTTCCTGCATCTGACGCAGCACGCCACCAAGCCTCATGACCCATAGTACTTGCTGTGCCGCGGCGCAAACTTGAAATCTCTCGCATCTGGACAGATCTGGACATTCTGCGGGATTAATGAATTATTTAGCCGTCATTGGACGAGGTGGTGCACAATTCTTCGTGCATGCTTGGCTTTTACCTCATACTCGTAATATTGTGCTCGTTCACTTCTGCTCTGGTCCTCGTCTATGCACCTCCCAGTGCTCCGGCGCAGTCAGTCTACTGCTTTTTCTCTGGTGGAGTTTACAGGCTACCCACGTGTTGTGCTTTTGCTGTGCATTTCCCATTCAAGTTCCTGCCGCACTGCATGTATACCTCCATTTAGCTTTATCTGCGGGATCTGCAAGATCCGTGGCGTCTATATAATACAATACAAAGAAAGCTGCGCATTCTTCTGTGCTCACCTTATTACTTTCCCCCCATCATCGGCGGTCGCTTCCTCTCCATGTCCTGCGACCGCAACTCGCTCGGTGGTCTCGGCTCTTGAGTATGTCTCTGTGACCTGACCTGACGTCGAATCCCAGCAGTGATTTTCAATGCATCCTTGGTGTGTATTGTTAATTTCAAGCAGAGCCCCGATTGACGCGCAGAAGATCGACAGCCAGGTGTGCTGCTCACGATTGCAACGAACATGCCTGCTCTTATCCTTTCCAACCAAATTGCAAAATAGTGCGTGCTTCACTCCCCATTGCCTTTATCCTCGGAATCATATTCCATTCAATAGAACACCCACTTACAATCATCGCTCCCTGACAAGCAAGGTGAGCTCCCCCATATCTAGTATGCGCTCTCAAATGTGATCGTCATTCAGCACAGAAAAGCAGCGGAACGTGGATTATTAGTACGTCCTATTCGATCCTGTCCCATAATTAAACTCCTGGCACTCTCTATTCAAGTAGGGTCCTACAACAGCGCCGAAGCGTGAATACAGGACGCAGCAGGCATTCTTCATCCATCGCAAGCGAAAATAACTGTACATCCAAATTGTAAGTCCCCCCAAGCGTGCATCTCCTTCGACTCCTTAAACTGTCGTGACATTTCCTCGGCTCTTTCTACCCGCTGCTCTGCCGGTAGCACTCGCAGAAGTGGTCTGTAGATATCATGTCTATTCATTCACTGTACTCAATCGCGGCAATTTACTCCATTTTAACCCTCTCTCCCCCCTCTTCGCTGTTTCAAAGATCTTTCGAGTTCGGTTCATGTCTAGCCATTAAATGCCAGGGGTATCTACACCTATGCGACTCCCTATATCTCTGCGCTCTAACTTCATGGTCTTGCAACTCTCATGAATAAGCCAATGAATAAAATGAAGGAATTGCATTATTCAACATTCCCACAGCCACCGGGAGGTGTTAGGCGAGTCTGACTCATGCTGACTCTTTCTCGACTCGGGGAAAGGATATACTTCTCAAACCTCCACGTACACCACCAGCTGACCACCAACCTCAACTGCGTGTATCGCAGCCCGGATCTCAATATTCCTTATCCCTCACCATCTTATGAAAAATTCGCACCTGGCTTCTCCGCAGCCTCGATGAACATACACTGTACATAGCCTCAGGCTGTTGATTCGTCCACGGAAGTTGCCGGTTCATAGATCAATACACACGTAGATCCAAATTCTCGGATCTTCCTGACTCTTACAAGCTCTCACAGCGCTCAAACTGGTGCGTGGAATGTTCCCATCGAGATTCGAAAGTAAGATCACTAGCCAGTCATCCATGGCCAATCACCGGAGCAAAGCCGACACAAGCCGACAAGACTTGAGACTTGATTCTTGAAGAACGGCAGCAATTCTCACATCTCGTAAGGAGAACGAGCAATTCTGCAATGAAGCATTGGTTTCTCATTACCCGTTTTGGTTTTAACTTTAAATCTCCGCTGCCGGAGCGTAGCGAAGGCATGTCTTGTATCCAGAAAACAGGTGTAAATTGATCCGAAACAATGCCGTCGTGCCGAATAGAGAGCCGGACGCTCGGCGCACTCCAAACGCTGCCCGTACACAGTATAACTGGGATCTACACTGGAAAGAATCTGGAGTAACGAGTACACACCATGATCTGTGCTCGTGAGACCTCACACTGACAGCAGGCGCGGTAAATTGGTGACTGGCAACTTATCGGCGGCTATCCCCGGCGGCATTTGATGGCGGCCTTAATCGGCGGCGTTTCGACCCTAGCACTCCTTCCCAACACGTCCTCCTCACGATCGTAAGGGCTTTATGACTCTTACGCGCGTTATGACTCCTACGACTATCACAATGCTTATTGTCTCTCTGTCTCTCATACTAGGTTCATCGAGGTATTTATACCTAAGTACGGTAAATTGTTAAATACCCAAATTTTCTGACGAAAACTCTGGAATTCATTTGTATATGTTTGGGTTTTGCTCTATATGTCTTTCTCCTTTACTTTTCCTCTGCTCGTCTTCTGTCCGTATCTCAATCTCACAGCTTCTCCGGCTATTTTGGGCCTTGATTCAGTCAAAATTTAAATACTGATCGATATCTACCATCTTCCCGAGATGGTGATGCCTCGTGGTAAATTAGGCGCTGCGCTGCCTCCATATATTGACTCAGACTTCCTTTGCACTGCCATATCGTCTCAAGTCGACTTATTTTGGAGTCTCCTACTCAAGGTTGTCAGCGCTGGGAAATTGGGCCGGTTCCGATTTTTTGCCGACTTCTCTCATATATTAGTCTCCTGCCCACTCCTGCCTGCCTCGCAGCGACTGGGGATCATTGAATTCCTGGACCAAATTCTGCGGAATATTTCGCAACTAAATTGCGTCGAAAATTTTGATCGCAAGAACTCTTTAGGCTCAAGGAATTCTCCGTTTCCAGTGCTATTATATTCGTTGTAGCGTGAATTTATATTCTTCACTTTCACCTTTGTTTACTGGAGCGGAGCGGAGCCGTGTCTTGTGTCCATGAAAGGGGTGGGGTCATATTCAAAGTCGTGGTCACCTAAGAAGATGGAGAAGGGTGGCATAAAAGATCCAATGGAAAGAAGTTGACCATGTAGTCAGCCGAAATCTTCATGCATCGTTCGCGCCAGCATGAAGGTCACCGACGAAAAGGAAGGGGAATTGTTTCGGTAAGTAGTGTGGGCTTGACAGACGTAATTCCTCCGTTTCATTACCCGCTCGAAGATGCATTCTGATTGCCCCCGAGGTCGTTCTGAGCCGCAGAGGGAGGCATTAATTAATATTAATGTATACAAGGATCCGGAATATTTCCCATAAAAGTGTATGGGCTCTGTGTGCTCCGTGTGCTACGAGACGGGAATTCAAGGCTGAGGTAGGGACGCGCTACAGTCTTTACAATCGCTCCCTGGCCGTTGGTGATCCTAGCCGTTCGCCTCAGCCAACAAGTTCGACTATTGCGTCCTTCCGCACCATCGGTTTGACTCAGAGATGTCACCCAGAACCCGGTAAGAATCTCCAGGCCTTTGCTAAAGATCCGCGATACCAGGAAGGCATTCGCGGCATCCATGAGAGACACGATGTCGACGTACAATTTTAACATCGGGTAAGGCTAAGAATATCAAATTATCCGCGGTTGGAATGACGCCTACCCGTTTATCCTTACATCGGGTTCGGCCAGATCGATACCGATTGGGGCACGAGGCAAGGATGGTTATCCGGCAAAAAAGGGACGAAGGAAAGCAGCATCGTGCAGGCATTATCTGTTTGGGTGCTCAAGAATAGGAAAAACCGATTTAAGGGAGTCTCGGCTTACCAACAACTTCGGGGATTCGAATTGAACGAAGTCGTACGGTACAATAAATAATCCAAAGTTTCTTCATCAAGCTCTGCACCTCAAGAGACGAGTACCGCCCCCTTGACGGTGGTGAGAGCTGCCTCCGTCTACGCGGCCCATTCATCATCAACATAGTCGTCTCAGCAGGTGCAGAGCCAACTTCGTCGCCGGGCTGGTAAATTGGCTGTAGGCTTAGCATCGAGATCGCAGCTATCTTCGTTCAAGTTTACAAGAAAGCTCCTTATTGAACGTGATTCCGACCCAAAAAGCTACCGGAAACCGAAGTGTGATGAAGAAAGCGAGGAGAGGCAGTGCTAGGATTTGTCTCTGCTTGGACTCTCGCGTAAGCCTTTCTTCTTCTCCCACCATGTCGCTAACCATGTCGCATCTCAGACCGTCGCGACTCTTGTGCGCCCGCTTTCGAATGCGGTCCGCCTTCTTGATTCTCGCTCGCCGCTCCGTTCACACCGAGTGCGGGCCTGGTGGACCACATGTCGCATGCACCCGCAAGACTACGAGCAGTTATCCGGAATCAACCCTCCCAGTCCTGCCCTGCCACCGCAAACGATCTACACACTAAACCTGGATCTCCATTTTTCCAGAGACTAGTACTATCTATCGTGTTTTGACTGAGGTTTCTAACATCACGGCCCGAGATCTTAACATCAGTCTCGGCGGGGACGTGAGACCGTCGATCTCGTTCCCCGACAAGTCTACTGGATATCTGTACTACTACCGGGGTCAAGACGCCGCTCTCCTGTACGTTTCCGCGTTCTTGTTTCCTCCAAGGCGGCAACCTCGCCCCCCTCGTCCTCGTCCTCGTCCTTCCTTCGCGGCCACGACATCCTTACGTCAACAGGATATCCCTAGCAAATCATCCTCCCCCAAATCGCGTGTTGTGCGCAATACATTACTAGCCGTGCCCGTGCCCAACTCCTAGCAGAGAATCTTACGACGGAGCAACAACTCGCCCAATGCCGCACCATCTTCGGCGGCGATCACTGGCGCGTCCAGCCCGAAACCATCGTCTTCCGTCTCAGACAGCCGTTTCCCGCTAAGTTGGCTGAAGACATCAAGGTGACGGTTGTCGGCTGCGATGCGCTGCATCACCTTAGGATCACGGCGTGTTCCGCGTCTCGAGTAAGGAGACGGGTGAACTAGGTACAATCGAAGCCTGTCTCACGCCCCATGGCCCGGTCGGTTGCTCTCCCTCCCGCCCCCCTCTCCAATTATAATTCCGGTCTCAAATCAACTCACTCATTATGTATCACCTATCCCTCAGGTATTGCCCTCGCATCCTCCGAGCCGTCACGCACTCCCTCATTCATCGAGTCCACTTCCGCTCCGAGACACATTATCCTCCTGAACTCACTTCCACTTCGCTTAACCCGTTCCGTTCCACCCTGAAGAACGACTCCCAATCCGAAGGCCCCCGAAAGCCCAGGGCCGGGGTGACGCCGGGAGTATGATCTTGATTCTGAGTGGAGGGGGAGGGGAAAGTAGATAGATGAGAGAGCATGACTACCTCATTGGATCTTTGCCTGGTACGTCGAACGGGGGATTTACGATTGTATATCTCAGGGTCAGGGCCTGTGTGCTCATTCATTTTGCGGTGTCCCCCTCGAGCCGTCGTTTCGTCGGTGGAAAGCTATCCTTGTACATACCAGCTTGCGCAATCAAAGGTATAATACAGTTGACGAAAGGATTGCTGTCACTGCTGTTGTTTTTGCAGGTCGTGCACCCTATGTCAATTGGAGCGATTGTTGTATTGGAGATCGCAGTGTCAACCTTTACCGCACTACAACCAACCGCGTCGCACCGGATCCAAAGAATCTAAGTCTGCTCAAATCGTCCGACCGCTATCATTCCTCTGGAGATCTCACAATCTCGAGTGGTTGCATTTCCGGAGTCCGCCTTATCGCGTAATGGCGTCCACTGGCTTTACGATCTGAACATCCCTCTCGATTTGAGCCTCATGTCCCTTGAACGCCTCTTCGTGAGTAGTACTTTCCTTTGCGAATTCCTTGCTGACGCCATGTCCACCGGGAGGGAAACATCCTAGATCTCTCATATTGTAGAAATAGTAGGATAGGTGTGGCCGTCGTCCCAGCGCTCCCAGTCGCACAACCACGCGCGCGGCAAGGTTACGCAAATACAGAGCCAATCTTTGTACAAGGCGTGGTATTGTGCAAGGAATTCGAGGCGAGCGGATCCACACATTGAAGAGCATGATCATGGGAGTAATATCCCAGCCACATATTTTCGTAACCCGTGTCAGATTAGAGAAATGTAAGTTGCTGAGTTGGGTTCGGGCAAGTGGTAGCAGCAATCCGCACAGCAATAAATTTTTAAAAAAGCTTCACCGCACGATGACGTTCCTAGACCACCTGTCCCTCTCCATCCATCTCCCTGTTGGATCTCATTTCACCCCTGCAGAAATAGATTATTCGTCTCATTTTCGCCTAAGTGCGGTAAGTGTTTACATCTGAGTCTTCCGCTTCTCATCGATATAAACGGGAACTGGTTGGTTAAGCCATGTCTCCTTTAAGGTCCGAATTCTATTCCCTCACCAAAAACATTGCTGGCGGCGTCTTTTGTTTAAATAGGTGGATAGCGGCCGCTAGTTCGGGCGGTGTCCCGAAATTCCTGAAGGCTGCACAAGGCATTTAAATTGCAGTCTATTCAACTGGCCATTGAGTTCTCCGGTCCATCTGTTTTTATTCCCCGACCGAACTAATTGACTTGAGGCGTTTAAATTGGGGAGCCCAATGCTGGTCTCTCAGCGCTCATAGTTTTCTCGGCAAAGAGTGGACAAATTAATATGAGCGTCCTGTTGGACCCCAAGTAGAACAATTGCTATACCACGTTTATTCTATTCCCCAGCCTAATATAGCCTCTCAGCTCAACTTATATCCTTTAAACCCAGAGAGCATAAATAGGTGGACAAGGAGCCAGAAAGAGTCGACATATAACATACCGTCCAAGACTCTTGTGCATGCATATCAAGGCACGACGACCCAATTGTTCACCAGTGGACCTTTCGCAATAATAAAGCTAGCGAATTGGCGGATATGCAATTCATTGGCTCGCAAGGTGCGGCACTCAAAATCATGCATCAGCATTCATTCGGGGAAACGCATATGGCCAAAGATCATATAGATATAATTCCCCAGACGGGGGTCCCCATTTGGTCGAGGTCGGCCAAGCCTAGGGACACCCCCTGGAGCAGTCCGGAAAATTCGGGAGATCATCTTTGATTGTCGCCCGACACCATTTGGCTTTGTTTTGGGCCCGCTATGGCCAAACCCGCCCAAAAGCCCGTTAAAGCCCGGGGAGGGTTCCTTATATGGCCGAAAATCCCGGGGACACCCCCGTAGGAAAATCAGGGGGTCTGTTCGGATCAGTTTCTTCCTTTGGAACTAGCGATTTGATCGAGGATCCGCGGAGCAGTGGCGCTTTCTTTTTATTCAGTATATGGTGCAGCGCCATCGTAGGTTGCCGTCGGCACCTGATATTTATGGCTGTTGAGAACAGCCCCCACAGCCATGGAACGTGAATATCAGGCTCCGACAGAAACCTAGGAAAGTAGTATCAGTGATCAGAGTCTCTTTTCTCTACAATATAATCCAACCGACTCGGGGGCCGCTAATTCCGAACATGCGCATTATGGCACACTGTCAACATTCTGCGACTTACAAAGGAAGACAGGGACTACATAGGACCATCCAAATGAAGTGCTCGGAATAATATCACTCCGGGCCCAGAGCAGTGGGCGACGTCGGCTTGTCCCTTTAGCCGATTATGTCAAACAACAAACCACCACGAGCAAGTGATTGTTCCTCGCATTGACGTGCGCGTAACTTAGCCATCAATAGCTCAAATGCTATAAAGACGAGTAGCTGAAGTAGGCCTCATCTCATCAAGCCTCACGTTAAAAACATCCACTCATCTCAATATTCAACATGGCCACCAAAAGCTGCTACATGCTTGTTATGCCCTCACCCTACGGCGATAACCGTCTGCGTGTATGCAGACAGATTCTTTATGTCTAATCAGAAATGCTGATTGTCCGCCGGTAGCATCACGGTGACGATATCTTCTACATCAAATTCGGAGACGGTGGGGTGCGGGATGCGTATAACACCCACAATCCTTGCTTCGGGTCAGTTTTATCTCACAACTGAGCTTTAACATGCATAAGAAGTGACTGAAGGTATTATGTCATATTAGATCGGGTCAGAACGATCATGCAAGCACCGTCAAGCAAACTGCTGTTAACTACCAGGGCAATTCCTTGCAATGTTATCAAGGCAAAGTTCTTGAGTGGACTTTTCTTAAGACGGTGCAACCGGATGAAAGTATGAATCTCCCTCTCCAAAACGTCGAGATCTGGCTTATCTTTATCTTTACAGACAGCGAATGGCATCGGATTAAACCTGGTCCTGGCCAGACCTACGACCAGCTCCGCACAAATCTTCAGATGCTGATGACTACCTTCCAAAACATAAGGTGGGTCAACGCCGACGCAGCTTATACGGCATGGGATAACCTGGCACTTGATGTATTCCTGAGACACAATGTGGTCGACTGAGGAAGATACGACTGGATATTTGGACATTCTGTATGAGCTCAATGAGAGGGCTGACACCTGATTCAGTTAGATTCTCATTATGCGAAATTTTCGACTTCCATGCCCAAGACACCATCCAATTTTGGTGAAACGAAAATGCACCGCATGATGTATGGGTGGTTGAGTAATATATCCCTGAATTTAGAATGAAGACGGGGAAGTGAACCGAGCTCCCGCCAAGACCCTCCGCAATGCCAGCAATCCACGGTGATCGAGAAATGCGGAACGCATGTGAAGGCAAGCGTGAGCCATGTACCATGTTTGGGATAATGGTGTTCTGAGGTGACGATGCAAGCGATGCGGCCGCGGAAGAGCGGAGGCCCAGACGTTGAGAACTGATCGCGGCCCAACATTTTCACATATTTATTCAAACTCCGATCGGGCCGTAGGCCCGACGGGCCGCGATCCGTTCTCTACGTCTGGGTTACCGAGACAGAGATTGCCGGTAAAACCGAGTGTCAGGCTGGTATGATCTGCTATTTACGTCCTAAAAAGATATGCAAACAAATTAAAATCGAGTCTCTCTCGCAAGTCCAAATTGTTGGTGCTTAATTTGAAGTGAGAGAAGGCCCCTTGATAATGCGCTGATGACTCCGCCAAAGACGGGGGAGCCAGTCTGATTTCCTGGTATGCGAGTTTTGTTTGCCTATTCTCGGGAACGTGAAAGACTGGCAAGCGGACTGTGTATCTTGAATGTTTCCCGCAGCTACTCGTGCACTGGATGCGAGAGACGCGTTGTTGTGGCGTCTTTGTCACTTCACGTGTGACGTGTCAAAGGTTCTCTCTTCCCGCCAGCACCCACTGCTGTCCGCCTGAGCCCTGGATCCCGTCCGCTGCATGCGATGCTTCCTGGCTCTCACCGCCTTGTCCACGAGGGCTCATCTGGCAGAACCTTGCATCCTCGTAGCATGCAACACGGTGGCAGGTACGTACGCCTCGTCCATCCGTCCGTCCGCCCTCCTCCTTCTCCTACTCGCTCTCCACATGTTTACCTTTAGTCTTACCCACCCACGCAGATAGGATGGCCGCCTTTCCCGCCGCACTCCTCGCCCGACGCCAGCAAATCTTTGCACAAGCGCACGCTCACCCGCCGAAGATGACGGGCTCGCCGCGCGCGGGACGGCGTCGGGCTGCGGCCGATACAGGCAAACAGCTCCGCTTTTGTGTCTACGTCTACTGCGGCTACATCGACGAGTGCGAGCAGGAGTAATCCGACAACACACGCCGCCCCGACGCTGGCCAGGGCCGCGCCCCGTCTCGTTCGTTCGCTCCCCCCGTGATGCGGCAGCCGTCCACGCACCCGCCCTCGAACGGCAAATGCCCCGTCTCCGGTATTAGTCCCACCTGGTGCATCCGCACTCTCGATGCTGCACCCGCGCCTCAAGACCATCGAGAGCACGCGTAATCCCCGCTCTTTAAGTCCACTGCCGCTGCCATATCTCCGTCGGCCTCCACCGCCACCACCGACGTGCTAATTTCCGCCCTACAGAAGCACAACCACAATGTAATCGATCTCTCCGCCCTTCCCATCGCGGCGTGTACCCGCTCTTACGGGTGCGGAAAGAGTCGCAACACGCGTACGCCGCACTCCCGCGCCGGTGGGAGATAGTGGGATGTTGTGAGAAACGCGCGGAGGGAGGAGCGGCGGTTTGGGCTTCATCGGGTGCGTTTTCATCATTATTACGGAGCGCATTCAAGAATAGGTGTGTGCTTCTTCCTTCGAATTCGTTCTTTTGTGTATCTTTTCTTTCATAATTCCTTATCCGTTGGCATACACCGTATCCTTGTCCTATATTCATGCGCTTTCCCTCCCCTTTTTTTATTTATTTCTTCGGCGTCGTTGATCAATATTTGCGGGCGAAGCGGCAGGCATCCATGCGCGCGCTCTCGAACGGCAACGCACCGTCTCCTGCACCATTCTGACCCAACACATCCACACTCTCGATGCTGCACCTGTGCCTCAACCGCCCCAGAGCGCGCACGGTCACCACTCCCCTCCAGTCCACTGCCGCTGCGGCATCTACATCATCCTCCACCACCGCCACCGACGCACTCCATTCTCAAAATTCTCCATACGAAATCAGAGCCGTATCGTAATACCCTACCACCGGAGGCAGCGCGCACCTGCTCTTACGGGTGTGGAAGGCGTCGAGGTAGACATGCCACCCCGACGTGCCTCACTCCATACCCCTCGCGTCGGTGGGAGATCTTGCTCGTCGCCATAGGACGCGAGTGGGATGCCGTGAGCGAGCAAGGCGCGGAGGGAGGAGTGACGGATTGAGTTTAACCAGGTGGGTTCTTTATTATTATTCAGGTGGCAAGTTTTTATGCTTTTCGTTAGGGAGGGTGCGCCCGTTGTAGTGGTGCTTGTGCGTGTGGAAACGAGACTCGCTCGCTTGTTCGCATCGTGACGAAGCTAGCGGGTTCAGCGCGGCGTGTCATTTTCTCATTGTGCCGTGGCGGGTCAGGGCCATGGACAGCGCGCCCCGTCGGATTTTACACCTAGCGGCACCTATTTTAATCTATGCTCACTGACAAATTGCACACCTACGCCGGCCTTTCCCTCGTCCACTCACGCGGACTCCTTTGCGGCGATTCAGCAGTTAACACGGAGCGCATTGGATGGGTGTGTTTTTTTCTCAACATCCTTCATTCTCTTTTCTTTTCCTTGTATGTGCCGTTATCTGTTGGCGTACGTCGTACCTTCTCGCATCCTTATTTCATATTAATGCCCTTCCCCGCTCTCATTTTATTTTTTTCGCGTCGCATTAATTGCCGCCTTCCAACCTTCTTTGTTTCCTTTTAAATTCCTCAAACACTTTCAATTTTCATTTGCACGCCAAGTGCTAAATATCATCACCATTATTTCGCTTGCTCATTATTCCCGTGTCCACTTCGGATGCCGACTCGGATGCTGACTTTATACCACCTGGAACAGCAGCTGCCTCTTCGCATACGGGCAGACGGAGAGCGAGAATAGCTGGACGACGGAGGGTGAGTGATTCGGCCTTCTCCTTTGTTTTTATTCCCATTTTCTTCGTTTTCGTTTATTGTGGATTTATTGTGACATGTTGGGCTCGGCAGTGCGGGCCTCGTGCGTGCGAAATACATGACTTTCTCCTTCGCGGTGGTTTAATCGGCGTGCGGCGATCAATTTCACGTTACACGCGAACTGCCTAGGTCTGCGACTTTTTTTCATTTTTTTTTTTTTCATTTGACCCGCTGTGCTTCCTTTTTCCTCCTTCACCCCGCTAATCGCAGGGATGAATCCGCTAGCGGTCGCACACCTCTCTTGCGTCCCAGCTGAGCGGTAGTTGTCGAGATTGTGAGTGAATTGGTATTTTTTGCATTTATTTCCTTTCATATTTTCTGGAGGCGGGGAGGACAGGTTTTTTTTTTCTTAAAAAAAAACACCGGCCGGTGCACCTCTCGCATGGTTGGGATGATGGGTGCCATTTTTTGTATGGCGCTTCCACACCCTCTCCCTTGATTGCGTGCTGCACCGTTTACCTGCAAGTCGGAGCGACCATACTTCCTCAAACTTATTCCTCACACACCTACCTACTTAGTTACTGATGCGCCCTGGACCATCTCGATGGGTACGACGACTGCATTTTCGCGTACGCATGGATAGTTGGGTAGCGGGTAAGTCCTTCTGCCCCTTTTTATTGTCGTCTCTTGTTTTCTTCCACTCACTTCCTCCCATTTTTTTGGGCGGACGCGGTCTTCCTTTTTGTGGTGTTGGCTGCTCTTGACCTGACCACACACACGCCACGCATCTTTAATATGCCTCCGTACCGACTCGGACACCCTGATTTTCTGTTATTATCTTCGCCCACGCTTCACCCACGCGGTTTGCCTTTCATTTGATTCATCTCCTACTCATCGCACCCGTCCTCCTTCTCTGAGGTTCGCGCGCTTTGTATTCCATGCCCCGTTCTTTTTCATCCTTTCCTTAGCCCACTCACGCCGCCTCTTCTCAGATTATTGCTAACTAACCACGTTCCCTCCCAACAGACCCGCGAAACCAAAGGAGTGATGCCGGGCACCTCTCAGGGCCGGCCTACCGTAATGTACCTTTTGTCTTGCGGAATTGGAGTAAAATTAACAAGGTTTTTCTTGTCTTTGACGTCCACGCCCCTTATATGGCCTTGCATAACTACTGGGCTCGAGGTCCGATGCGAACTCCGATCGCGTCCGACACTAGGAGGTCTGTAAATTTTTTATGCTGTTTATGCTGCAAGACTGCAAGCCTTCTTTTCTGGTCTCCGCCAAGAAGTCTCTTCGAACCTCTCGAATGTAGCTCTCTCTGTCGCTCGTCGAGGTCTCGGAGCGGTGGGGCTTCTTTAGCAAAACCACGTGCGACTCATATGTACTCATTCTGTGCTGCTGCCACATCCTTTTACGCCCACGTTTCATGCTGCCCCGTACATCTAATTCATCCAGGACTCCTATAAACCCGCTTTCTGGTCTCCCTTCGATCTCTGCGCTCTCTACGGCGGGAACATCCCGCGTATTGCTTTCTATCTCTATCGTCCATCCACCCGGCTCACAATTCCTCTCATTCGCCCGGACTTGCGTTCACACCATCCCTTCCTCGCTAGCGCTCATTTCTTCTACCGAAACTAAGACTTGACTAGAAATTTGGACGACTTCTACGATCCTGGTTGCATGGGCGGGTTTCTCGCCTGTTACCTATAACTAGTGCCACACTCGGCGTCCGGACTCAGCCTTGCTGTCACTTCGAATCTCATGTATTTGTAGCATTTCTGTCCGGTCGGCGGTTAATGGCGGTTCTATCAAACAATTTGTGCCATCTATTCGCTCAAAAGAGACTGTACTCGGTAGCCCTAAAGCCCGAATCTAGATCTTAGGCGGTACGTAGATTAATGTCCCGCTTTCAAGTGCACTTCTGTTGTATCAATTCATCTCTCTCAGTTGACAGCCAGTTGTTGCTCAAAAAATAATTTTATCTCGCCGCTATTTGTCTTCTGTGCTCTTCAACTATGTGCGTCCCGATCCCCTCGAATGCCTAAGCTTTGAATTCGGGTGGACAGTCCTTCGACCCGCACGCAAAGAAAAAAATCTGTCCTAATTCAAATTTCTGCAGAAGCTGATCATGAATCGCCCGCGGATCAGAACTGGCGAAACGCCTCCGGTTCAAGTCTGGCTCGGACTCGAGCCCACAGTATTCACGCTGCATCCGGGTTGGTGAGGCGGAACTTATTTCAAGAACTCCCGTAGGGATCGTGCCGTGCGCTTGAATACACGGGTGGCCGCTCACCGTTTCGTCAGCTGTCTGTCCATAATTCCATAGTACTACCTCGCGCGATCGTTGGGGCCATCCGCCCTTGTTTGAGTTCCTCTCTTGCCAGCCTTTGAGCCTTTTATTTTATTATTCTTATTCTTATTCCTTCCGAGACACGCGTGTTTCTTTCTTGTTTTTTTTTTTCTTTCACAGCTGCAAGTACTAAAATAATTGTACAGCGTGGGGAAGATTGTTGCTCCAAACTCTCCAAGCATATTTCATTTGGTAAATTTGCACCGTGCAATTTAGCAAATATCAATGAGTTCGGTTGTGAGCCATGTCATCGCCAGGTCAGATTGTATGTCTTCACTTCCCTAAAGATATTGTAAGTACTTGTGGCGCATCTACCCGTGCCACGGAAAAAATCAGTACGGGGCGCGCTGTTGTAGTATGTTTGACCCTTCACGTGCCGACGCGTCATCGTGTCTTCCACCAGCTGCATCCCGCCGCTGCCTGGGCTCTGGATCCGCTGCGAGCGGTACTTTCCTGCGCTTCTCAAGCATCGTTTGCCAAACGCCCCTGGTCTATCCTATAGAAGCCCGCGTTCTCGAGTAGTATCCACACCAGTTGGTAGGGATGTAAGCCTCACTCGTCCTCCTCCTTAATCCATTCCACGCATACTCAACCATGTACTGGGATACCGCGCCTCCCCTTCCGCATGCATTGCGCCACGCCACGCCCTAGCTGACTTCGATGCGCAAACTCACGCCGCGCACACAAGGACGCCGTGTCGCGGCCGCTGCATGAGAATCACTCCGCGTCTACTTCCATTGCGGCTACGCCTACGAGCAATACCACCTCACGGCCCGTCCCGACGCTTGCGCCCGCCGCCACCCGCCGCACCGGCCAGCGTGCGGCCCGTCGTCTCATGCGTCCACTGGCTCTACGTCCACATCCTCTACATCGTACGACTGCGTGCCCGAGTACCGGCAACGCGACCCGCGCCGGCCGACGTTCTCCTGCCCACCCACCCGCCCCACCGCCTGTCTCGCTCTCCTCGGCCGCCTCCTCCTTCGTCATGCGGCAGCCCTCCACAGGCGCGTTCCCTGCGGCCAATACACCATCTTCGGCCGCCCATCGTCATCATCCTCAGCAGCCCCGACGCGTACGTCCTCTCTGAACTGCACACACCCTTGAAGACGCTCGAGTGCGCGCGCAGCTAAGCTGCCATGCCGCTCGCGCCACTCGACGCCACCACGACGTCTACTTCGTTGACTTCATATGTGGCCGACGCGCAAATCCACTCCCAGATCCACACCCTGCAAAATCCAATCCGGTTATTGCAGCGTGCGCAGTGGGACACCGAATGCGCAGGCTGGGATGCGGAAAGACGGAGATGGGAAGAAGAGCGCGAAATGCTGCGCAGTCAGACGGAGAGTGGCCCTTTCTCCTCGCCCCGCACGCGGTAGCGGTGGTGCTAATATTCGGGTTTTCTTATCGAGTGAAGTTGCGTTGCCTCTTAAGCGGTCGGCGTTGAGTGCGGGGGTGATGCGAGTGTCGCTGGGATCGGAATCTGCTAAGAGTCAACATCCACGAGCTCGGCCGTCGAGGCAGACATACTCTACCCGCACGCTCTCCTTCTCGGGCCAGCAGGATATCGGGGATGTTGCGAGTGGGGCGAGGAGGGAGGGGCGGCAGTTTGGGTTTGCTCTGGTGCGTACTTCTACTCTCTTTCAGTGTGCGTCGCGGTGTGCGTCTTGGCGTTGAGACGCGTTTTCGTTTCGGACTGCACCGAATTGTGCCATGGCTTGTCGTGGTGGGATTTATTTCATGACACGTCGGTGTCGAGCGCGGCCCGCATTTGTTCGTTTCACGTCGCGTCAGACCTATCGACTGCCTGCGCTTCGCATTTTTGAACTAACCGCACGTATGTTATTATTTTTAACTAACACACGCATATGCTGATCTTCCCCCTCCTCAACACAGACGCATCTCCTTGCCGAGATTCAGCAGTTGGCACAGAGCGCGTTGGATGGGTGCATGGTCCTTTCATTAATTGGTCTGTATTTCTATTCATGTTTTTATTCGTATTTTATTCGGTCCATCCGTCCATTTCTCTAGGCCGTTCGGTCGCAGACTAGCGGCGTCCTGGCTCTCTTCTACCATATTATTTGCTGTCCCTCGCTTACTTTTCTGCCTACACTTCACTTCGTTTACTTTCTCATTTCTCCACGTCGTACTGCGGCGCGGTGTGCTTTTGGCGTGGGGACGGCTTTTCATTTCGGACTGATCAAGTTCCTGTCGTGGCAGGGTTTACTGCTCCGCGTCGGTGGCGTGCTCGTTCCGCGGCTCACGATGATGATGAGCGCGTTGCGTGTTGGTTTCACATCGCACTCATTGACTCCGTGCACATTGCGCGTATTTTCTTTTACTCCATCTGACCCACGGCGCCTGCAAGTCTTCCCTCCCTCCTCGATGCACTTTGCAGCGGAGATCAAGAAGCTGATGCAGAGTGTGTTGGATGGGATCTTTCGTTTGTAGGGCGCCTCGTGTTCGTTTTGGGCGATAGCCTCGGCCAGATTAATCATTCTTCCTCTCACGCCCCTACTCTTCCGTGCATGCACTGACCGAATTTATTTACTGATTTTTTTTGGATGAACAGGTACATCGTCTACATACTCGCGTGCTGGCGTACGGACAGCGGGAAGAGCTCGATGGTGGTGGGTGCTTTTTTTAAATTGTTGTCATCTTTTTTCCGTCTTCTATACGATCTTATTTTCGTTTGAGCTTCGCATCTCTAATGGTGTTTCCCACCTCCCTGCAAACGACGGGCGGAAGTTCTGCTTCCTGGTGTACTCTTATTCCTATTGCGTCAATGTTATCCTTTTCCCTCCTCCTCACGCTCGCACCTCCACGTATTCCTGCCCCTCTTCTACACCCTGATTTCTTTTTCCATCTCATCCCATCTTTCTTCTACACCTAATATTTTTTCTTTCGTTTCGCTGCTCCATATATCTTTCCTTCCACAGACGCCCCAAACAAAACTAATGATCCCCCGCGCGGTCGCGTAGCTCTTCCGCATCGTAGCCGCGCTTCGAATCAAGGGCTGGGTGTAAATGTTCGAGGCGCGCGGTCTGCGGTCTGTGGAGATGATGAGTCGTTTTGGGGGCCTCATATCGTATTCCTTCGCTGCTCTCTTTTTGTTACGCCATATTGTCGCCTTATATGTAGAACCTCGATATTTTGCAACGAGGCCCGCGATATTTCATCAATGGCACTTATAATACTCGCTCCTTGGACTGGATCGACATCTTATGCTCATCGTTTTTGGGCTTCGAAATGAGGCGGGCCCTGCGCTGCTGAAAGGGTTGATTGGACTACACACAACGGTGCTTTTCAGGACCTGACCATTTGTTGCATTTTTGTGGTCGGGACGGAAGTGCTACGTACTACAGGGCGAGGCGCTGCGGATCTGTTATTCCGGTGCTAGCACGAATAGAAACAATCCTCATCCGAATGCGCGCAACTATTTTTCACGATAACCTGTTTAAATTCGCGCATTTCCTCGGCAATCTTTGTGAAACGGTTACATGCTCTTGAGCTCTCTACCCTGGGCCTCTCTGCACAACACATATAATCTGGCTTCCAGGGAAAATCTCTTGTCTCTGGCTTTCTGCAATAATATTCTGCAGAGACAAAACTAGTAAATACACGAAGCGCAAAAAGAAACTCACCGACTCGGCAAACGCCCCCTCAAACGTGTACGCGCAGTTTAGCTCGTCCGCGACGCGGAAGAGGCGCGCGACCGCGCGCAGGATCACTCCGGGATTCGGGGGTCATTTGGGAGGAGACATGTTACTTGGGGAAAGTAGCTGGGGCGGGATGAAGGTAACGTCGGAGAAAGGAGGTGTTTAAGGGACAAATAAAAGTAAAAGCAAAGCGCGTAGCTGAGGCGGGCCCGAAGAGAATGGCCCCCCAAAAAATCGGGCGTCGTTTGCGTACGCACAAAACACAGTGTCCTGCCCAAGATAAATAAAAAAGAGAAAGGGGGGAAGGCGAATGGAAGGAGGCAATAACAAAGACAAAAGGCAGAACCACTCACCCGCCGTCCCAATTTCCTCGCTCCGCATCCCATGTTGCGCGTTCGGTGGCAAACGCGTTGCGCTGGTGTTGAAACGCGTCGCGCGCGCTGGTGTAATAAGGAGCAGTAGTCGGTGTCCCATGTCGCCTGCATGATGTTTAGCACGCGCACACAGGCTTCTAGTCCCGCAGTTCAGCAAGGAGTTCACTCACGCGATTCATTCTCCGCCTCCTCCAGATCCCTTGCCTCCCTTCCCCTCTCTTTGCCGGCCGCTATTCGCGACCATCGCTAACATGATTGGGGTCTGGCCGTTCATTTGTGCGCTAAGGCGGGCGGCGGCTTGGGCGAGAAGAGCGCGGATTTGAGCGCTCGGAGCTCGGCGCGCGCGACAGCACGTTCGACACGCTCCTAGGGCCGTTGTGTACCTTGTATTTGACGCGTGCCGGAGGAGGGGAGGAGATCGGCGACAGATGTGGATGGTGGCGAGTCAGCGTCACGATGAAAAAGAAAATGGCAGGATGGGGGAAGGGAAAGAGGAGGAAGAGGCGGAAACGAAATATTATAAGGATAACGGCGCGGGGAAGAGTGCGCGATATTGAGTAGAAAATCTAAACGAAATTAGAACAATTGGAAGTCGAATGTTGAACTTTTGAGCGAAAGGCGGGAAATCAACGGGGCGAAAGAGAAAAAAATGGGAGGGCAGAGCATTAAACACACGAATGAACGCGAAAGAGCAAATAAAAGGACTAAAAGCACGCACCCATCCAACGCGTTGGCCGTCAAGTGCTTAATCTCCGCAAAGAGGGCCGCGCGCGTGGGGGAGGGGGGAAGACCTGCGCATTTGTCAATGGGAAAAGAATAAATACGGCCGGGACGATGTAGACAGACGTCTTTGTCTCGTCTCGACACGAGACAACGTGGTTCCTCTGCCCGCAACGACGGACCGCGGAATATTCTACGAAAAAGCCCACGCGGGCGCGCGCAGACCAGTCAAGGAAAACAAGCGCGCAATCAGCAACGCAAGAAAGAACCGAAATGACACACCCGATTAAACGCAAATCGACACTCCCTCCTCACAACCTCCCGTCCGCCGCTCCCTCACAGGCTCTCCGATTTGCCAGACGGGTAGCGCGTCCACGCGTCCACGCCTCGATGTGTATGTCGAGTAGTAGTGCTTGTAAATTCTCGTGAGCCGGTAACGTAGACATGGTGCAAGTGGGTCGTGCAGAATGAACTCACCGTGGGCGTAGACAAGCTACCTGTAGACGTCACCTCCCCACCAAAACCCGGCCGCACGGGACAAAAAGACCTCGCGTGCAGCACGCGCCGCTCCTCCTTCCCCCGCATCATCTCAGCGCGCATAATTTCGCAATCTGCGTCCCACTTTGCGTGCTCTACAATCCAGGAGGTGTTCTCTGCTGCCGAGGCGGCGCGTCCTGCATCCCGCTGCGCACGTTCGGCGTCGGACGCGGCGCGCTGGGTTCCAGCGTAGCTTGTATTTGCAGCAGTCCGCGTCCACGATATTCAGTCAGCTCAGGCGCACCCGATCCACGAATCCCGCCTACCTCCCCTGCACATTTTCGCCACTCGCCCCTCCGCCTTCCTCGAATCGCCTCAGAACCCAAATCTCATTTCCCTCCTCCCTTGCGAGAGCGCACCGCAAGTTCGACGGGTCGTCTTGTGTGGTAGCGAACGCAGTCTTGGAGGACCAGAGCGCGGAGTTAAGCGCGAGGAGCTCAGTACGTAAGGCGGTGTCGGGAGTACGGAGGGCGGTCACGTAGTTTTGGAGTAAATTGCAGGGCGTGGATGTTGATAAGGGAGCGCGTCGGTGGCGGTGGCAAAGGAAACAGACGAAGATGCCGTGCGCGGCAGTGGAAAGGAGCGTCGTGAGCCGCACGTCGTCCTCGGTGCGCGCGCTTTCAAGCGTCTTGAGGCGCATGTGCGGCGCAAAGAGGGCGCGCTGCGCACGACGAGGTTGAGTCGCCGGCGACTGTGCGTTGACCTTGTGAGAGTACGCGCACGGTGCTGCCGTGTCGGTTACGCAGCCAAAGATTCGGGCGGCGCGATTGCGCCGCGGGAGGTGGGCGCGTGGCGGCGGGCAGTTCGGGTGCGTGAGTGGCCGGGAGAGTGTTGGCACGCACTTGCTCGTATCGTCGATACCGGTAGCCGTAGCCGGAGCCGCAGTGGACGTAGACATTGGGTGGCGTAGGCAAGCTCCGCGTCTTCGGGGCAGTAACATTGACACTGCACAACAATACCGTACTTACAATCCCATCCTATCTTCTTCCTAACGGACTGCGGGCAGAGGACACTCATTGGCACTTAGCCCCTACTTGGGGTAAAGGCCGTGGCTGCGCCCGGCATGACCTCGTACTTCTTTTTTTTTTTGGTATTTTAGCTAAATTTTAGCTGGCAATTTGAATTTGGGGTCAATGTGCTGAATAAATTAGTTAAACCGTGGCTTGAGCAACTGCTTGTTATCCTATTAGTATTTGTACATCTCTTGCCGTCCCGAAGATTTACCATATTGCCCTTCTGGTTCAAGACCAGTCCTGCCGGCCCCACCTTGCCCGACCACCTCAAGAGTCACTGCAGGGGTCCACACATCTTTGTGGCCCAAATATGAGGTTCAAAGATGTCTACCTGTTTCACCAAATTTAGGGAGTGTGACAAAGATAAGATGAAAAATGCCAGATTGTCTTCCCCCTTTTGCCAGTGTGGTAAATATCTGGATTGAGATGAGGTTTGTTTCTTGGTGTCACAAATAAATCATTATTGGCGCATGAGAGGCTGGATGAACAATGGGGCCCATTGTTCAATCAGTCTTTGGTACTACAAATAGAATCAAATCTCGACCGGAAGAAATTCTGCAAAGCCGCTTTATTACTCAGAAGATCTAACTGAAGAGACCAGCCGTTAAAAATATCAGGCAGCACAACATCCGGAATGCTCCAAAAAATCGGGCAATAATGGAGGAAACCCCTCATGTAAACCAAGGTTCATACCCAGTGATATCCCCTATGTTGAAACCTGTCCAAATCTGCCCAAATCTGCTGAGCCATTCACAGAACTGCCCCAAACCCCTCACTGTGGTTCACTCCCAGTTCGCTCCCTCGGGACTCCACAAGATTCGGCAGTCGGAAATACCGGGCCATCAATACCTACCGAGCCCCAGCGGACTTTGAATGTGAAGTCCCCCCCATCTGCAAGGACATACTTGATGTACCATGCCTCCTATTCTCAAAATTTGAGACTGTCCAAGAGAGGATAACTGGGGAGGCTGAGTTCTACCAACCTCATGCGCCGACTGCCCACTTTGATGGTGAACGGGCGGCCGGTGGCGGGAATGCACGGGCAGCGTGTGGCTGACAAATATTTCAGGCAGCGGGCCTTCGTTTGTCCTTCACCGTGGCATCCAAATGGCCACCGCAGCGAGAGTCACTCACCTGGGTCACCAGCCTTCTCTGGGTTTTATTATGTCTTCCCCGCTTTTGACGCGCGCACGATTTGTTTGGGTCAAAGTATCAATAGCATATTAGGATCATGGCTCCGCCTACTGACCACCTATTCCGAGCCTTATTCAACGCAGTTTGCATGTAGGGATGCTTGTTTACATCCGTGGCCAATGTGTTGCCTGGAATGCCGCATTAAAACATCGACCGATCATCCCGGCCGCTACACCGGCGCCGTCATATGATCGACGCTCAGTACTTCCAACTCCCAGTTGCTCTCCGGGACTCAGAGATAAGTCAAAAGGAACTTCCAAATTCCAATTTAAAAGCCGCACTGGTTGATTCGGCATCATTCGGCTTCGAATTGCTTGTCCGCACAAGGCCCGTGCGTGGGAAGTCGGAGTTTGAAATGCCTCCTTTCCAAGCCCCGCTTCCCTGCCCTCCGCTTTAGTGCCGGGTTGGAAATGATGTATTTAAAGAATGTATTATACGGAGCGTATTATACATGGTATAATACATTAAATACCTGAGACCTCCCAGAGCTTGTGTATTTAATATGTATTAAATGATCCAAATCTCCAAAACTCTTCCGAGTCGTCAGTCAAAGAGTCTGGACTCTGATTGATGCACCATCGGACCTTTCCGGGTACTTCCAGGCATCACATGCAAAATACCCGAAAGGAATAATACTACGACACAAGTAAGTAAAGGCAATAAAGTAGGTATAAAGGGACAAACCGCAGACGGGCACAATATGAGTGAACGACTGAGGAATGTCCCTGGGTACGTAGCAGTACTTATAAGTAATACGGTGCAAAATGGCTGTGTAGAAATGTTACAGGATAACAGGGGCGAGGTCTATGCAAGCGCTCGCTAGCGAGCGCGTGCCGACTTTATGGCGCGTCAAGCGGACAAATTGTGCGCGACTTTTTTCCTTTGACTGTCAACGCTCGGAGTCTGGGCGGACATCCCTGGTACTCAATGGGAATCACCACTGAGCAATATGACAGTCTCAAAACAGCTTCCGAGCGCTTCTTGGCAGAAAAGGAGTTTGGATTCCCTGACATTCGCCCTCTGATGTTAGCCGTCTTTCCGGATTCCGAGTTAGCTGCGGCCCAGGAATGGGACCGTTACTGGAATGATTTGGGAGCTGCAGAAGAGCTAATGAAGGAACGAGAAAATTATTCTCTGCCAAAAGTGCGCAATTATGAGTGCTGATTTTGAATGAAGCTGATTATTATTGTAGATGCCTTCCCCTCCTGTCGGTTACACAACAGCTCAAGGCGACAACAATGATGATGACGACGTGGATATGGAATCCTCCCCGGCCACTCAGTCCACGCTCTCAAACGAGCTCCTGAACAACAACCCTGCAGACCGTGCACGTGAGCGTGCAGTGCGTAAAGTCAATGGGAATCAACATGGCAAGATGAAAAAGGGCCAAGGGCGCAAATTCGACGAACTGATGGCATCCGCCTTTATCGAACGCAAAGAGGTTAATAATAAATCAGAACTCGCACCGATTTATTACTGTATCGGTTGCGACATGTCTGTCCGAAACCCTAATCGGAAGCGCAATATTCCCCATATGATTCAGTGCAAGGTGAGTAGATTTAACCATGTTTGAGTTATTTGGGCTCATAATATAAAGGCTCTACAGCGCGACTTCCCTAAGACGTGGCAGGAGTTCAAAGATGGGGTCTCTCCATCGCTGGAGCAGGTCGCATCCGGTGAAGCACCAGCGCCAGCCCTTCGAACCAAGAAACGAAAGCTAGAGGACCCTGCGGAAGGGAGGGCACTATCCCAGGAATCACTACTTCACTTCCGACGACTGAGTCTTCTGGAAAGGCAGCTTCAAGCCAACCTACTCTGGACAGCAACTGGGGAGCGACCTCGATTACAGCAACTCGGCAGTCAATTATCGACTACCTTCTACTGCGGCTAATTGTTTGCTGAGCACTGGCATTTTCTCTTTGCGACAACGGATTTTTTATCGACTTCTGCAACACCTTGTATAGTGTATTTCTTTCTTGAGTGTCCTACTTCTCATCAATTCTCACAGGTGTCCCAGCTACTCTGTCCCAGACCGCTCAAACTTCATCACATTTAACCTTGTTATGGAGACAGAGAGCGCAATGAAGCAACTTCAAACGCTCCTGGAAACATTTATTCATCTTTCTTTATCGTTTGATGGATGGTCCAGTCGGAAGAACGACGAGATACACACTGCTTCTGTCTCGACCCCCACTCGCATGTCTTATTTGGTAGCTGGGATCATTTTAACTGGATTATCGACAACGGGCGAGACAATTTTCGAACATTTAAAAACCGTCAGTTTCTGAACCTCATTTGAGAATCGAATTTACTTATGATACACATAGGTTCTTCTTTTCTACGGAGCAGTACGATTTTCGTTGGTTGTTTCTGATACGACGGGTAACGTCAAAAAATGCCGCGCTATGATCTGCCAATTGTACCCGTGGATCTTGAACTGCCCCGACCCCTGTCACCAACTCAATTTACTCGCGAAACTCGGAGTCCGCTTCGCTTCGTCCCTCCTCTTCTTTATACCCCTCCTCTCGGGACCTCTCTCATCATCGCAGCTCCAATGGCCATCACCAGTATATTGAAACCGTACTGCAACTGTTTGCTACTCTCTGAAGGTCTACTTGCAATTCTTCTCCCAGGTAAGTTCATGGTAGCTAGTCGTATTCAGTCGCTAATTGCATATCACCACGGTAACAGCACACTGATGCCTGTAACATAGGTAAAAGGCCTTGTGACATTCTTTCTGTAGTGCTGACTTTCGCCGTCAGGAAGATTAACTTCGTGGCCGCGAATGTGTGTCTGTGCCTTCAAGGTTCCAAGATGCAACGATAAAGGTGCGCCTTTTATATGCTCTCTCTTCTTCTGTTTCTTATCAATTGATCAGTGCCGTCTCTCGCACAAGTTCTCTCCTGCAATTGCGCGCACGAATTGTACTCGCCGCAGTTATCACACGGCTACCCACCAACCACAACAAATATCTAGCGCCTCGACCGCTGCGGGATGACGTGCACTCATGGCGACTTGCGCAGGGATCACCTGCGAGCTCTTTATATTTTCCGCGACGCGGTTCCACGTGGGATTCGAAGTGGGGTGAGGGAGAGGCACCAGGGCAGGATGGATTCACGCTCGCCGCTTGGCGAGTTGGGGCGGGGTGTTACCCAGCACATATATTCAACATCTGTACTAAATATACCTGAATATGTGCGGTATTATTACAATCTCTGAATCGCGCTGGCCGTAACATATAATAGCGCATCTGGGCACATTGTGACCAGAAGATGTAAATAATCGAAACACTACAAACTGATGAGATATAAGAAATAGATTAACAATCACAAGGGGTGTCCAAGAAATACCGCACCTGCCTGACAGCAACTCCTCCGCACGCGAACGAGCGGGGAAGATACACACTGTATATACATGTTAGGAATCAAGGGCAATAGAGGGTGAGCAGAGACACGTGAACATTTTTATTTTTATTTAATTCGATTTACCTATTACCTGCACTTTCTTCCCACTCACTGGTTCAGGCTCCAGGTAGCCGAAGCGATTTCTAGACGCCGGTAGGCCTGACGAAGCGCAAAAATCGCCATCTAGCTCCGGCGAGGTCCGGCTAGGTACCCGTCTAGTCAGCCTCGCGGCATCTCGAAATAGCTCGGCTAGGCTAGCTTTGCGGCTAGCTGCGCTCTGAACGCAGACTGGCTTTAGAAAATAAAAAGGAGTATGGCGATGAAATGATCGGTGACAGTCGGAACAGACCGGAGTTCGGACCAGAATGGATAAAACCCCTCTGTTAAGGACAAGCCCATATTTTGTTCAGTTCTACAGGTTATCTAAGGATTTCTGAGTGGGGAGGTAGCCACAGTGCGCAATGAAATATTCCTCTCATAAACTAGGGGAAAATATTCAGCTAGTTCTGAGCTAATGCGGGGCGAATTTGGCAGGGAGCCCCTCAATTTTAACAACGACAAAGAACAAAAAGTTTTTTTACTCGGTGAAAAATCCCGTTTTGATGGAAAATAACATCTGAAAACATTACAGCCACTAAAAACACTACAAAAATTTGAAACGAAATTAAACACTGCCATCAATTTATCACAACACAGCCCCTAAAAAGTCCCTCAACGATCAGCGTCACTAGTCAAAAAAATCGATGAAATTGGTGATCTGAGATTTGAAAGGGACGATACTTATTACATAAGTACTCGTAATAGATTCAAACTCCGAAAGATTGCCGATGTCAGCCGCCGGTGACATTTGCCGCTACGGCCAATTCCCGAACTTTGTGGTCGTGAGGGCCTTTAAAATCATTAGCATCAAGTTTCCCCGAAGCGAGGGCAATGCCACATCTGAACTTTCGTGCCTCAGGATATTAGGAAAGATTGTGGAGAATTTCTTTGCGGAACGGTAGTTTACCTAGGACATCAGAATGAAGGCTTTGGTTTAGCTCCAGGCTCTCACCTGGGTTTCGATAATCAATGCACAGATCTTGCATTAATTGCGGGTTTTCTTGACTTGGTATTTTCCTGTTGAAACACACTGGCATGTTGCAAGTGCAACAGTAATTTCCTGTTCCAGAAAACAATGTTCAACCAAAAAAGGAATGGAGAAAGTACAGCCAAAGCAGGGTTGTATTAGCCACAGAAGAGTGGGGTTGAATCACTAGGGTTGCAATTATGTGTTAGGTTGGATCAGTGGTTTCAACGAAGGGTGTTTCTGGGACTGTGCAATTAAATGTATGGTTGAATCAGCTGGGTTTGGCAAAATAAAAATTGAACCAGTGAGTGCGTAAGCTTGAGATAATTAATACAAGAAAACCTCCTAGGAATATCGGCAGCCAAAATTTGGAGCTTGTGTAAAATAATGTTTGTGCTTACTAGTTTATTCTTGAAAAAAATCTGGCTTTGAATTCGTTGCTGTGTCAATGCGGTTAGACATCAGATTCTCCCATGGCCGATTTGGAAACTATTGTTTCCCTCCCTTGGATGCACATTTCCCCCACATAACTTAAAAGCCCTCAGTCTGCATTGGTTTACTCTGTCTGTATCAAAAGTGTCTGCATGTCTGCACATGTGTCATCAGTGTGTAAGGCTGCTGCTCCAACCTTACTACATTCCTCTACACCGTCCAACCTCTCCCTTCCAGGATTGGTTCAGCCCTTGCTGTCTGCATCACATTGCCACTGTTCCGTGCTATCGCACTGCACTACTGCTGTTCATGCCATCCTCATTGTATTGCTCCTGTCGATCACCTTCAGCCTTGGTTTAGCACACCAATGCCTCAGTCCTCACTGCTCCTTGCTATTCTGCATTGTATCTTCACCGCTACCATTGATTGATTATCATTGACCTCGATCTCATTGTCTCTTGACTGATCCTCATTTGACCTTCAGATTTCCTTTTCATTGACTCGCCCATATCCCTCCTCAATGATCACCTATACCAATCTTCGACATCTTACCTTTACATTACTGTTGTTGAGTCCTTATCTTACATTCTGATTTATATCTTATGTTATATTCTATTCCTGTTACGTATCTGTCATCACATTGATTGTGACTCCGTACTATACTGATAGCATCTTCTCTTCTTGGTCTTGACCACCATGTACCTTCGCTAGTGGCTGCTCTTGAATGACCACACTATTGTTCTGTCATTCTTGGCTCCTCTTAGTTCTGTCTGGCCGACCGCTCCAGTGTTGACTGCCTCCACAATACGGCAGCCTTCCACAGTGTCTGCATCAAAAGGTTGTTTTGCATGAATGTACATTTGTTCTATCAATGCCGATGGCTTGCGAAAATTGTGTATCTCAAAGCCACAAGAGTGCTCTTCCATACCCCATCTAGACCCCAGAAAACAAAGCTGTTTTGGATGAGAAATGTGCCAATTAAAGACAGGGGGTGGTGCCATTAAGGGATTAACCTAGGTCCGGTATGGGGGGCTAAAGTCGGGTTTGGGAGCCCTACCAGGCACGGAAAAAATTAAAGTGGAATGTGAGGGCCGATATGGGGGCCAAAGTCGTGTTTGCGTGCCCTAGAGGGTGCCGAAAAAAAAAACCAAGTCGGATTGATGGCATTGCACTTGGGTACCCAAATGACACGACTATATAGGACCTATATAGTCGTGCATTATAGGTAGGCGGTGGAGATGGCTCCACAGGTGGATTCCGAGGCAGATGGGCATCGTATGAGTCACCCAGAGCACCAAGATCACCTGAGGAGTCGTAGTCAGAGTCCAAATCAGCAGCACCGCAGTAGAGGGTCGTCAATACTTGAATATCATCAGGAAATTTAACCTCCGCTGATCTGGCGCGATAATCCCATATAATTGATGTCCGACGTGTCAAGTGCCATAATCTGATGAGTTGTCTGACAGCCACCGACATGGCCATATCGTAGCGAGCGAAAAGTATCAGTACAGACGGGATCTGACCAGCTTGCTGTCCTGCTGGGGGACGATCAGTAACATCTTGTCCAGTGGGGTACCCGCCTCAGACAGTGTTGTAGTGCCTGCTCAGCCTCCACGGCATTGCAATGAATATTGATATCCCGGCTTGCCTGCCCCTTCAATTCACGCCAATGGATAGACTGAACAAAAATAGGATTGCATAAATGAATACAGAAGGACACTATCTAGAGGAGCCGTGAACTACGTCTCCATGGCGGCGCGCTGAGCCCGGAGCTTGGCAGAAGAGGACACAGCCGTGCGCTGAGTACCGGCGGAGGCTGCGCGGCCGGGGAAGATTTGCCTGCAGGCAATTAGGATTGGGAATTGGACGAAATAAAGCCACGTACTTGTTCCACCATTCGAGCAGTTTATCGGCGCGTTGCTTAGCTGCTGTGCCGGCACACGGGGTCTCGAAAAAGTCGACGATGAAATTGTACATTTGCGGGTACGAGATGCCGTAGTATTGGTCGACCCAAGAGGTGGCATTCGTCAAGGAGAAGTGTTCCTGAGTTAAAAATCAGCCCGGTGCTGCAAGATATAGAGCACACGTACAAGTACTGCGATGTAAGCGAGGGAGCGTCCTGTCACCTTCCCATTCATATTCAAGATGTCGGCGACAGATCTACGGGTGGGTTTCTGGGAGGTCTTAGCCTTCTTCGCAGGGGGGGTATTCTCATCTTGCTCGGCCGACGACGGTGCAGTGAATACGGCCTTATAGCCCTATGAAGTGGTAAGTAAGGGACAGACAGAGAGGCGGCCAGGCTTACCTTCACGAGATACCGGCTCTGCAAGAAGCCTGTTTCAACTGCGTCGGGGTCACCATCAAAGTCGGTGTAGAAGAGGCGACAGTAGAAGCTGGAGTTGAGCACGGCAGCGTTGGGGTCAGGAGAAAGAGAGCGGAGCTCCTCCCGAATCCTGGGAGAAGATTCGTCAGCAACGTGAAGAACAAACAATCGCAAAGAAAATACGCGCTTTGCTCGATGCCAGCGGTGCTCAATCTGCGACAATAGGCCGCCCGCAATATCATGCTGGATACCTCGATTGCTGCGATCTCCAGGCTTGAACAGAGGCGCCCTCTGACGGACTGAGTGTCCTTCGTCATCTTGAAGCGGTGGAGTGTGGTCGAAGCTCTCCAGCGCCGGAAGGTCTCGGTCCTCGTTGAGCCAATTGCCCATGCAAATCGAAACCCTCCGAACGTCGTCGCTGCGCGCGTCGTTTGCGCCCTTCTGAATCTGTGGCCTGGTTAAGAATGGAACACTCAGGTTTTCAAGCGTACCGCTCCGTAGAAGTGGATCAAATCTTCTGCATCACTATCTTGGAGTCTCTTCGCCAGGTTGGGGATGATTCGTTTC
The DNA here is from genome assembly GCA_029282285.1 of Mycena rebaudengoi. Classification (NCBI taxonomy): domain Eukaryota; kingdom Fungi; phylum Basidiomycota; class Agaricomycetes; order Agaricales; family Mycenaceae; genus Mycena; species Mycena rebaudengoi. Next base: position 86,736 of record JARJCX010000186.1, on the reverse strand, counting down.
ATCTGATTGAAGGACTCGAGGTTCCTCTCGCATCTGGATTGTACTGAATCAAATTTTAAGACCAATGGAGCTGAAGATACGCACTCTCGTTTGTCAAAAAGGTATTGCTCTTGTTCTTCAGTGAGTTCCAGAGGTTCACAAGGTTCCTCGTCCTCGTTGTCCTCGTCTTCTTGTTCGTCTTCTGGCTCATCTTCTGGGTATGGATTAAGCGCGTATTCCTCGGCATCTGTAATTACAGCGGATATCTCGCCGAACATGACGGCGACCTTGCGGATACCTCGCCCCATGGACTGAGTGCTCACGAGTTTACTGAGGTGAGGTGAGTAGAGGCCACTATGGGTGAGAGACACTACGGACTCATCACGCTTCCGCTTCATCTGCTTCTGGAGTTTGTCGTGTGCTACGCGGGCCTCATACAGCGCTCGGTAATCCACAGGCGGCTGTTCTGGCTCCCGATCGCGATCGTCGACGCGCCGCTTGATGGCCCATTTGTTGTGCTGGAGGAGCGATGATGCGCTAGAGGTAAGTGTCAGCATCACCCCATGATCTGGGGCAAGCGGTTACCTTGGTGGGGACGCGGTGGGGGAGTGCGTGAGTGCGCACGGCGGTCAGGGGAGCGCCGGGCAGACGGCGCACCGCTTGACGGCTCATTGGTTGTGCTGGAGGAGCGACGATGAGCTACAGATACGCGTCAGTATTGTTGCATGACCTAGTCAGAGTGCTTACCAGGGCCCCGGCGCTGAGGGGGACTGCGGGAGCGTGTACGGGAGTCAGGGGAGCGACCGCGGGGGCTGCCGGAACGACGATGTGGCATGTGTGCGTAGAATGAGCGGAGTTGGTGAAGGATGATGAGGGGGGAAGGCAAGAGGTGAATCTATCATTCGGTTGGTTTTATATGCGTGCTAACGATAAACAATCAACAAATAAAGACGGCGCGCTCTTACACCACATGTGATCGTCGTATTTGAAATATATGCAGTGCTACCCAGTGATCCCAATAACAGCCGTCTCCATCTTCCGCCTCCCCCCCGCCGATATCTGTGAGCGGCGCCAACATCTGGCATGGCACGCTCCCGGGCCAAACAGCTCTCAGCGCTTTTTTCCCGTGACTTTCGACTTGCATTCCTCATCTTCTTGCTCATGAGCCTTGTATGCCGTGGCTGCGAGCTCTCCATCGGAAATAAAAGCTCGCTATCAAAACACCATACAACCTGCGGGCCGTACAAGGCTTACGTCCAGGGTTCGATCGAGGCTAGGAATGCTGCGCCAACTACTCGTGGTACTTCCCAGCGCAGCGCGGCTCCCCCGAAACGGCGGGGGAAGTATCCCGCCAACAATAAATTGACCTCAACACTTCGGGATCGCAAGGCGCGAGCGGGATCTGATGTACGTCAATTATCTGACATTTATTGAACCCCTTTTCGTTAATTTGTGGCTCCCTAGGCGCCACGGAGCTCCCCCGGGCCGTCTTCATTCAGTCATAACTTTGATATGGGTGCCGACGTCGATACGGAAGACCCTGATGTCTTCATGCAGGATGTTGACCCCTCGTACTCAAGATCCCCATCGGCCGTGCCCGTCCCACCACCTCCTTCCCCGCCTCCAGCCCTCACCGCTTCCGGGAGGATCAAGCGGAAACTGCGCTTGCCCAAGCGCTACATGGATCTCCTCCCCGAACCTCTCCTTCCGGCAGATGTGGCGCCACCATCGGAGGAACCGACCTCGATCCTACCTCGAATAACGCTCATCGTGCGTGATACCTTCGACACCGTCGCAAATGCCTTCGGCTTGTGGAGAAGCTATCTTCACCGCCCGACTTACGACCCGGATACCCTCATATCCGTCGAGGATCTATCCAATCAGTACCTGCCCTCCAACTCCGACTCAGAAGACTCAGAAGCTGGTGCCGAAACTCTCCCCGCATCCACGAGCAGCAGCATTTCAGAGACACTCCTGATGAACTGGCAAAATAACGGCAATATCACCAAATCGGAGGGCGAGCTGAATTCGCTCGTACATGATGTATTGCAGCACCCGGACTTCAATGTCGAGGATTTGGAGAATTTCGATGCTGGACGTGCCAATAAACGGGTCGACGAGGACGCCAAGGCCGCCTTCCCATTTCTCGCTGGTTTCAAGGAGACCAGCGTCGACATAGAAGTGCCGTCTGGCTCTACAGATGTGCCATCGAGAAAGTTTTCCGTTCCTGGTCTTTTTTATAGACCTCTCGTCTCAATAATCAAAGGAGCGTTCGCAGATCCCCTATCTCGGCATTTCCACTTCGCGCCATTCACGCTCTATCACAAGATTAAAAGCAGCGCTCAGCAGATTCGGGTCTTCAGCGAGCTATACAACTCGGGCGTCTTCATCAAGGAACACGACAATCTTCAGCGGCGCGGAAAACTTCCCCCCGATGACCCTCGTTGCAAACGCGAGAAGATAATCGCTGCGCTCATGTTTTGGTCGGATTCTACGCACCTCGCGAATTTTGGGCCAGCGAAACTCTGGCCCATTTATATGCTCTTCGGTAACCTTTCCAAGTACATTAGGATTAAACCCGACATCGGTGCGGAACATCATGTTGCTTATATTCCATCGGTGAGTTGTCATTGCAGTTCTGAGGAGCGTAAATAAATGACGCGAATTTTTAGTTGCCAGACTCGATCCAGGATAAAATTTCTCAATTCCACGCAAAATGGGCGACCCAAAAGGGAGACATCCTGACGCACTGCCGTCGGGAACTGATGCACGCCGTCTGGACACTTCTTCTCGACGATGAATTTCTGCATGCGTACACATACGGAATTATAATCAAATGTCAGGATGGAGTCGAGCGTCGGGTTTACCCGCGTCTTTTTACTTACTCCGCTGATTACCCAGAGAAGTAAGCCCTAAGTTGCGCTTAAATTTCATGCTTACGCTATCTGATAGAGTTCTCCTCGCAACTATTCGGGACGGTGGTCTCTGTCCCTGTCCCCGTTGCTTGGTGCCCAAATCCGAGCTGCATCTAATGGGATATGCTCGTGATCTAACGTCGAGAGTCTCTCAGGCTCGCCAATATCTGGGTAGAAAAATCCGTGCAGCGAGGCGTTTTATTTACGAGCAAGCATTCGGTATTGGGTCTGAGAAAGTCAACAGTCTTCTCAAAGAAACATCTTCTGTCCCGACTTTGGTACGCACCGTTTTAGCGCCTTTTTCTCAGACTGATTCCGCGTAGAACGCCTTCATCGAGAGCCTGGGCGATGATTTTCAGCTCCACCGAATGCTAGTTGTGGACTTTATGCACGAGTTTGAGCTCGGAGTCTGGAAGTCTCTCTTTACCCACCTGATACGATTGTTGCACGCTCAGCCTGAGGGGCAAAAATTGGTGGACAAACTGAATCACCGGTACGTGTAGGGTTTTATTATATTGTAAATAACCACGCTCATGGTCATTGGCAGTTACCGCCAGATGCCCCGTTTTGGGTGCGACACAATACGCCGGTTTACCACGAACGCCGCGGATATGAAAAAACTCGGTGCTCGGGATTTTGAAGACCTGTTGCAATGCGCTATTCCGGCGTTTGACGGCCTCTTCCCAGCTGAGCACAATGAGCGGGTGCTCAAGCTGCTCTATCGCATGGCTGAATGGCACTCTTTTGCCAAACTCCGGATGCATACCGATCCGACGCTCGATCATTTGACACGGTTGACACCCGAAATTGGACGTCTCATGCGAGGATTCAAAAATACGACCTGCGCAGTGTTCGTTACATTCGAATTGCCGCGAGAGGTCGCTGCCCGAACCCGCCGTGAACAGCGTGCAGCTACGGCCCAGGCCGCGCAACCTACACCACCTGCTCCCGCCGCTGGTCCCGCCGCTACTGAGCCTGCCGCTCCTGCCAAGAAATCTCGGAAGACGATGACGCTCAATCTGAACACCTACAAATGGCATGCGCTTGGTGACTATGTTTCGACAATTCGTCTCTTTGGCCCTACCGATTCATATTCAACGCAATTGGTTGAGTCCATTTGTTTTAAGTTGATTCGGCACTTACAGTAAATATAGGGCGAGAGTCTCCACCGGCTCGTCAAGCGGCTGTGGGATCTCACGAACAAAAGGGCGCATACTGCCCAAATTGCAAAACGGTATCTGCGACTGGCTCGTGCGAGAGTCGCAGCCAGGCATGCGGCCAGGGCAGATAAAGCGCGGGTCAAAAAGCACAAACATCAGGTGGGACTTGAACACGAAGATCCTCTCGGTTTCACTCCTGTCGAAGTCCACCATCACACCAGCAATGCCCGTAAATGTCCCCTCGATATGTATGAGGACTTCAATGCTCGAAATCGGAACGGTGATCCGGCGATGCTGGTGTGTACTCTAGTCCTGATCAATATTATAGCTGACCACGCAGCTCAGAATTTTATCCCTAAACTTCAAGATCACCTGTTAGGACGTATTCTCAATCGTTCATTTGACGGCGACACTCACGAAGAGTTTACTGTGGACGATCGCAACACCGTGCGCATTGTTGGCAACAAAATCTACGCCACCAAAACTCTCCGAATCAATTACACTACCTACGACGTCCGTCGGGACCAGGACACTCTGAATCCACGCACGCAGTCCTTCCTTATGGTTCGTTCACCCGAGACAGAAGCCGGTGCGCATCCGTATTGGTATTGCCAGGTTCTCGGGATATTCCACGCCACTGTCTTTCTCGTAAAACCCACCGGATCCACATCGCCAGCGCAGATGGAGTTTCTCTGGGTCAGATGGCTTGGTGCAGAACCTGGTCATCGCTCGGGAATCAGGCTCGGGCGACTTCCGAAGGTCGGATTCGTTCCCGAATCTGACCCCTATGCATTTGGGTTCCTGGATCCCGCCGAAGTTATTCGCGCCAGCCATCTCATTCCGGATTTCGCCGCAGGAAGAACAAATGAGCTTCTCGCTACGCGCCATTTCACCGCTGCTCGTGCCGCTGATGACACCGAAGACTGGGCAAATTATCATGTGAATATGTGCGCCGCTCGTTCAGTTCTCTCAATTCTTTCTTGCGCTGACTCTTGGTCTACCAGATTCGCTGACAGGGATATGTTAATGCGATATTTCGGCGGTGGTATTGGGCATCTAGACGTCTCCTCTGCAGATGACCTGGATTCAGATGATGGGATGGATGAGGACAATGCGGAGGGTGAAAATGAGGAAGATCTACGCAGCGAGGATGATGGAGACGAAAGCGAGCCCGAGGCGGACTTCGATGACGATGACGAAGGCGAGTTGGGTGCTGGGAACGCAGGGCCAGGTGAACGCCGGCCGGAGGACGAGGACGGTGAAGACTTCGGACCTGAGGAAGATGAGAATGTACGGGTGGACTCTGGATTTGCCGACTTTTAATTTTAACTCTCTTTCGAGCGATTATTGTCTTTAGAAATTAGTACTCAGGCACGGCCTCTTTGTAACTATCCTTAATGTGTAAATGATGAGATGTTGCGAAACTTGAAGTCACACAGATATCAGCTTGCTCTCCACCATCACCACGAAAGTACGAATGTTCTTTGTCAAAAACGAACGGTATGTCGACCCAGGAATAGACCGAGTCAGTTATTAACGGAACAATATCATCGCAGCCGAATTGGTCAAGAAACGGCCAACTGGGCGAAAATGAGCTGGGTCTCCGATGAATCTGGCCTCACTCTGGCGGATGAGATGGATGTACACTGGTTTATGAAAAGGTTCCCAGGGTGTTCTCCTCCGGGGATGGAGACAAAGCCTGACTGGTCACCGGCCGAATACGAGAGGGCCCTCGGCCTTTTTCTGCACAAGCATGGACCACATATGGAGGATGACGAAGAGGATGTGATGCGCCTCATGGGGCCCCAGAAACCATCTGCAGTTTGTCCCATTTTTTTGCAGCTTGGAGTGTAAATAGTCATTGATTTATCATAGCCTCAAGCCAGTAACAGCCTCGTCAGAAAGGCCTCTGATGCAGATTTAAGTCCCAGGAAGAACACGGTACCAAAGAAAAAGAAGCAGCTGGCACGGAAGAGCGCGAACAGCGAGACCACGGCCCCAAAGCTTGCCAAGAGCCGCAAAGGTGGAGCGAATAGGGTCTAGAGCGAGATGATCACAGGATCGAAGTTAAATAAGCCCTAGAATTTACCTAGGCAGTCGGCGAGACGCGCTGGAGATATTGTTATTTTTGTATTTGCCTTTTTGGAAAAATGAAGCGCTGTTCTATGAGGCTGTTAAATGAATAAATTCTGTTATGCAGACAACATTCTTGGCATGCAATAGAGACCACTTATTTCTTCAGATTGTGTGCCATCGGAGGATTGAGCAAGATTTTGTGAGAGGCGCGAATGGGATCAATTTGATCCCAAGTTGAGATTCCTCACTGGCACGAACTGAGGTAAAATTCCCTGGGAGTGGTGGTTCCAGCCAAAATCTCTAATTGAGGGCATTATGGAGCCTATTATTCATGTAGTGAATGGAGGCGCCCAAATTTTTGGCCGTAGCAGCCACGAAGCAGGTATTGAATCAATTAATACATGGATGCTCCATGACGTCTGGTATGAACCTGAGAGGTACCTATATGTGCTTACCCCATGTCTGTCGGATGGTAAGCCACCGGTACTGAGTCGTGAGGAGCTTGGGATCTGACACAAGCTGGTAAGGCCATATGAGCGCTGATGCGCCCAACGGGATCCGATGTCGGATCACGAGCGTGATCGGGTCAAGTACGGAGTTGACAAATTTCCTGATGATGAGATTCGTTTTGCCGAGGATTTCGAGCGCTACGCAGATGGAGGGCGGGGCGGCGGCGGAGGTTGGCTGGCGGCTAGCACAAGGGAGGGGTTTACCTGGTCCGAATCACAAGAGGAGAGATCGGGTGGCGGATTGAGCGGCGGCATTTGAGAATCGGGGTGCGTCCGCAGTAACGGCATGACATAACATCGGATGCTTTGGCGTCGGCGCCGGATGCTCTTTGACGACATGCTGCGCCTACAACTCTGCGCTCCCTGCATCTGCCTGCTAGTCCCTAATCCGAGACACCGCGCCGTACCCCGCTCTCAGAACACTCCGCAGCTCACGGCAGATATTGCGCTGATGGCGTCCATCACATTCTTTGCGGCCACCATCGGGCACAGCGCCCCTAATACCCGACGTGGACTAGCACAGCGGCAGCCCAATACCCCACCAGACGACGCTGACATCATTGCCGCACCAGCCGCAGACCCTCCCGCAGGCGTCCGCGCGTTACCCCTTGCGCCCCGGGCTCGCCGCGCCGCTCAACTACGAGAAGTGGCTTGTATACACAATCGAGAAGACGTGCTTGGTGGACGACTACGCGTAGGTCCTGCGCGACTTGGCGCCGTTCTATCAGCTGGTGTCGCGCGACCCGCGGTGTTTTCACAGGATGGTGGAGAGGGCAGCGGAAAGGGTGCATGTTGTCTTTCTTTCTTTTTGGGTGAGTGGGCGTTGAGCTGACAGTGTGTACAGCTGCAAGCGGACTCAGCGGAGATCGCAGTAGAGGAGATCGACAAGGGCGGCGGCGTGCACATTCCCGGCGACGTGGGCGTGGTGTACGGCCAATGGGCAGCCACACTGGGACAGGTACGTCCCCTTTCCCTTCTTCATTCTCATTATTTCACTTCACATTCTGTTGCGTCATTATATCTCTTTTCACTTTCGTCGTATCCTCCTATTGTACTTCCATTCCACCCCGTACTCTTGCTCCCCAAGCTAACCCCCCGCTCTAGTTCTCCTCAGGCGTCCTGCCCACGCTCTCCCTCCCCAATGGCCGCGACGAGCTGCGCGTCGCTTTCAACTATCGCGCCCCTGGTGCTCTTTCTCGTGCCTGCGGCAAACACAATCAGATGATGCCTTGAATTTGAACGATAGCACACCGTTCGAGCACGCCCCGCACCCCACCTCAGACACTTTTGAGCACCAGAGCGGGGGCGCATTTGTGCCCGGCGGGGCGCGGGGTTCGCGGAGAATGGTAATACGGACAATGGATGTGCGTCATTGTTTTATTTATTCGCTCGTTCATTCTTTGCCTTCTCTGCACCCACTTTTCCTGCCTTCTCTGCGTTCGTCCTCTTTTTGGAGGGGTATATTTCCGTTTTCACAAAGAATCTGTTCTTCAGCCGCTACGCAGGCACTCGCTTGGTGGTCCCTCCCTACCTCTTCCCCCCCTCCTTGCGCTCATTCCTTCATTTTCACCCATTCTCCCTCCCCGCAACCGCACACTGAGCTTCTGTTGTTATTATCTTTGCAGTCCTCATCGCCTCCGCTAAGCCCGGTTCCACGACGGACTTGTACCCTATGGACAGCAGTTGCTGTGCTCTGCGGACGTGCTGTTCACGACGGAGGTGAGCGCGCTTCTTTTTTCCTTTTGCCAAGTTCGTTTTGGGGGGTGTGGTTTTGGTTTTTGGGGTTTCTTGAGCGGGCGGCGTTCCGCGTGTGGCCTATCTTTTATCAAGGTTTTTACACGCCTTCCTGCGTGCTTTTTCTTGCGAACCTGTGTGCGAAACACGCCTTCCTGCGTGGCTCGTTGATTCGTGCTCTTTTTAATTTAATTTGATTTTTTTCGTCTCGTTTGAAGCACACACATGTTGTTTGTTTGTGCCGCTGACCGTTTTATTATTATTTTTCCCCCCCATCCATTCTTCTACATCTTCCATCCCTTCCCATTTGCCGAAACATCCCATCCGTCCGTCCCTCGCATCCCGCATCGTTTTACCGAGTCATCCATCCATTCTCCTTGTCAACAAGGTAACCGCCTCGTCCTCGACGCATCTATCCATTCTTCCTCCCGTTCTACGAATCACCCTCCCTCCATTCTTCCATCCTCCCTTGTGCTTTCCAACTTGTCCTTACATCCGTAATCTTCCTTCCTTCCTTCCATCCCTCCTCCTTCCGTCTATTTTCATCCATCCACCATCCGTTTCTTCCCGCTCTCCTTCCTTCTCGCCGATCGTCCTTTGTTCCCCGACCCCCACTAATTGTCTCGGAATCCTACTATTTATTCATTTTTATTTTATTGCAGTATGTACTGCTGCGAACGCTCATGGCGGAGCAGGAACTACGCATATATATATGCGGACAATGGCCGTGGGAGGACAAGGTGCCGAAAATATATACGCGTTTTTTTTTTGCGATTTCTTTGGTACTCTCCTTTTTCTGCTACAGTTCTTCCTGTGCGTTTCCCGGGTTTGTTGGCGAAATTTTTTTGGGACTCGCTTCTCGGGGCTTTTTTTGGGACGTGTTGGCTTGGTTGGGAGCGACGTGCGGAGGTCCGTATGTCATGCGTATTCCGTGTGCGTTGTACGGATTCTGTACACGGCCCAAACTCCGACGACACGGCTTGCCATCTATCATCCACTCCTCCTTGTTTACCAAAGTCCACCTTAATCGTTCGCTTGCTAAAAACCGCCCTAAACACACAGACTGGCGCGGTGTGTCCAGCAGTGGGATGACCACAGGCAACAAATACCGCCTCTCGGACCTGGTAAGAGAGAATCCGGGGCTTATCGACCTGCATATTTCGTTTCTTTATGGTTTGAAGTGGATTTTTGGCTGGGCTGTGCGCGTGCGCGTTGTCGTGTGTGGTTGCGCGCGGTACGCGTTGGTTGTTGCTTCAGGTCTCTGCGCGTCCACGCTTTCCTGTGCTTTCTGGGCCTATTGCGCGCTGCATTTTTGCTTTTGGTTTTGCGTCAGTTATGTTCTAGCCGCAGGCGTATGGCAGTAAATTTGCACCTTTAATCTTCCGCCACTTTCTTTTCAACTTTATGCAAATTTCCTGCTATTATTCGCGTTTTGGACCCATTCCCCGCTACTATGAACGTTCAAAATGATGAAAAAAGCAGAGTGTCGCGAAAGTCGTAATCCCGCTACTCTTTTTGGAACCCGCGTCGCGAGTTCGAATCCCGCTACTTTTTTTTCTTGACCAACATCCCGCTACTTTGGGGTCATTTTTTTTTGGCCTGCTACATTGCTGTGTTGGATGTCGTACTCATTACGATTCATTGTATTGTGCATTAGCTTTCGGCAAATGTAAACGTGATGGAAATTTGTAAGGACGGTGTTCTGTCGGGCCTCAAGTCAATTGCCCTGCTCCGCTTTAACTGTTCGCCTCGACATCCTTGTAACCGCTGTCCAAGGGGCCGCCAATTCGCGAAAAATCTACCAGGGGTCGGGTTTTTTTTCCCAGGGGACTCGCTGACCCCCCCCTCCACGTGCCATCAAATTCCCTTATTGGGATAGCCCAAAATATGTTTTTCTTCGCTGCGCTTGTTTTTTTCTGTACAGGGTGACTGAAGTATCCATCCTACATATGTATGCGTGATATCTGTGAATTCCAGAGAGGAACCAGATACTGTTAGGAATATACTGGAATATATTGATGAGCCAACAGGCACGTGATTTGATCAGAGTGGCTGTACATGCCAAGTATTAACTGTTTGGAATATGGAAACACTCTCAGGTGACGGCGAGATACCGCCAAGAAGAGCGAAAATGTGCGAAATCAATTGTCAAAATTATTTTAGAACTGTAAAATGGATAATTACCGCTGGGGGGCCCCAGGGAGACACCAAATGTGAAATATGTAAAAGGTGTATAATTTTTTTTTCGCAACCCCGAGGGAGCCCCCCCCCCCAGGTATAAGTGGCAATTTCTTATCTTGGCGGCCCCTTGCCGCTGTCACTCCATGACGCGAATTTCGTTTCCTTTTTTCCCTTTCGACCATTTGCAGGTTCCGGACCTCGTGAATCCCATTATTCCGGGCCCAATCGCATCCTGGTAGACGACATTTTACTCTCAGGATCGTTTCGGCTCAGGATGTTCAGCAGAACACGTACGCTCGCCGGGCGGATAACAATCTTATCTGATATGATAACGATATCAGGCGGTGTGATCGTTGTATCAGAGCCGGATCGAATCAGCAATCTTATCTCTTGAGTCTTGCGCCCATGCGCATCGCCAGGCCGAGCTTCCTTTACTCTCAGGATCGTTTCGGCTCAGGATGTTCAACAGGACACGTACGCTCGGCAGGCTGATAACAATCTTATCTGATATGATAACGATATCAGGAGGTGTGATCGTTGTATCAGATAACCCATAAAAAGGTGAGAGGAATTTCGTCCCCAGCATCAGCCCTTCACCAATCCGATGTGTGGTCTCATATCTGCATTTTATTCAGACTCGGTCGATCCTCCATCTGCTCACGACCTGAGGAACAAGCTCAATGCTTCCCTCGAGCTCATCAAGCACCGCGGACCCGACTCCAATGGTGTCTATGTGTCGCCGGATGCTCATGTTGGTCAGTTCGCGGAAAATTAATTGTTTCTATTTACCACACAGACTCTTATACATCTCCTTCCAGGGTTGGGTCATGCCAGGCTCTCGATAATCGATGTTCCGACAGGCCAGCAGCCCCTCTCCGACGAGGATGAACTCGTGCACTGTGTTGTAACTGGCGAGATTTACGACAATGACCGTCTCCGTGCGGAGTTACATAGCCAGGGATATTCGTTCAAGACCCAATCTGACTCTGAGTTGGTGGTTCAATTGTAAGCAAAAACTTAAATTACATTCAGAACCAACGTGAGTTGACGTGGAACGGTGCAACAGATACAAGCGAGATGGGTTCAATCTGCTGCTTAATCTGCGTGGCGAATTTGCGTTTGTCCTGTACGATCTCAAGCGTCGACTCCTGTTCGCTGCGCGGGACAGATTCGGCATTAAACCGCTCTACTACACCACGTTCAAAGGTTGCATCATGTTCGCCAGCGAGATGAAAGCATTCATGGGGCTGGGCTGGCAGGCGGAGTGGGATATCGACAGTATCGTGCATAGCGGTGATTTCGGCGGCGAGCGCACGGTTTTCAAAGGCGTTCAGAAGGTAGGGATTTATTTTCCTGCCCTGATTGATATGACACGAATGAATCCAGCTGCCTCCCGGATACTTGACCATCTGTCGGGCGACCGGACAGATTGAGACGCGTTCATACTGGGATATCAGCTTCCCGGCTCCGACCATTGTGCCGGGTGCAACGATGGATGACATGATTTCGACGGTGCGGGACCTCCTCGTGGAGTCCGTCCGGCTGCGACTTCGGTCAGATGTGCCGCTGGCCGTGTATCTCAGCGGTGGGATCGACAGCTCTGCTGTCGCGGGAATTGCTACGCAGCTGCTCAGAGAACAAGATCCGGCAGCGAAGTTGACAACGTTCACGTTGGCATATGTTGGTGAGCTCACGACCAGGTCCTGGAAATAGTATGTTCTAGGTATTAATTTGATTTCAATAGACGATCCCACCACGGACGAATCGCCACTCGCAGCTCGCGCGGCTGCCCACATTGGGGCCGAAATCCACATGGTCAGCGCTACCGAAGCCGCCCTAGTCGACGTTCTTGAACAGAGCATTTGGCACTCTGAGCAGCCCAATGTAACTTTCCACGCTGCAGGGAAGATGCTTTTATCCAAGGCTGTCCATGAGGCGGGGGTACAAGGTATTCTCTTTTAATACCCTTCCATTAATGAGGAGCTGAGCATCGCTTCGACAGGTAGTTCTTTCTGGCGAAGGGTCGGATGAAATATTTGGCGGCTACGCGTTTTTCGCGCTCGACTACCTCCGCGATGCAGACCCTGCTGGCGAAGCTTTGGGCATACCGCTGCCGTCCGAAGCCGAACGTGTTGCCCTATCAGCCAAGTACGCGGTTGGCGCTGGACCTCTCTTTGCATCGGTCGGTGAAAAGGCTGCTCCCAAGTTCAACGCCCCGCGTCCCCTCCTAAGGACTACCTCACATCTCGCACCCATGAGCCTGCTCGCCAAGAATGCTGATACTTTCCTGTCCGAAGTACTCGAACACACCGGTGGATCCGACGTCGTGCGGTGCGCCGAGGAAGGCATTGAGCCGATCGTCCGTCATAATTCTGTGATGGGGAAATGGCATAGTTTGAATGTCTCCCTGGTATGTCTCTGAACTCTGATCCTGGATGTTTCTCACTGCAAAAAAGTATGTCATCACCAAGACTCTTCTCGGTAGGATGATCCTCAGCACGGCGGGAGATCGCGCGGACATGGCAAATTCCCTTGAAAGTCGTCCACCATTCTTGGATCATCACCTTGTTGAATATGTGCAAAATCTGCCTCCGTGCGTGACCAACATTGGCTCCAGTCTGTTGAGGGCATGTTTGATCAATTTTGCTGCAGGTCTTTGAAAATCATGCCGGTTCACGAAAATGAGTCAAGTGAATGGACGCTTGTCGAAAAATGGATCCTGCGTGAGGCAGCCAAGCCGTTCATCACTGAGGAGGTCTATTATCGCAAGAAGGTCCATTTTAATCCGCCTCCATCCGGTCCACCCGCCGTCCCGAATACGCTTTTACCTCTTCAAAAGCATCTCAAAGCCCGCATCACTCAGGAGAAGGTTGAACATCTCGGGTTCATCGGCTGGTCTGGCATTAAAGATCAGCTGGAGGAATACCTGGAGTCGCCGACATTCCCGCCTCACGGCGGCCTTGATCCCAGGGCTCGAATCTTGATGATGGTGCTTAGCTATATTGTTTTGCAGGAGCGTTTCCACGTCCCGCCTCATGTAGGGAAGACTTGATGATTCCTTATCGGAAATCCACTCAGTCTGATATTTGTACCGCAATATTGATAACCTGTCTCAAAAACTTGAGCCATGAAAGGATGGGTAACGTCTGAGGCAACAATATAACATGCCCTTGGCTTAGAGGGTAACGTACTTGCTGATCGGGGAAAGCTTGAACCATTGCTCCAAGGCAACAAACAAGTCACCGACACCGCCGACAAAAAAACTGAGGTTTGAGAATGACTGACCCCGGCTGAAGTCAGATAATGTCGAAATTTGGGCAGTTTAGCGGTTTCCTGCCCAGTGGCGTTCGCCGCAAGGAAATCGGTGTGGTGGCGGCGGATGCCGCCCCCGTGTGGCGATGCGGGCGTGGCGTGGCGTAGGTAGTCATGTTTGTCCTCGTCTAGGCTTATGTCATCCCTTTTGGCCGGCGTTCTTCCCTTGAGGTTCTCCACCGCCGCGGTCCGCCGCACGCGATCTGCGCCGATCCGCTCCGCCCCGCCCGGACGAGTCCATCGGACCACGGATATGGGCGATATACCATCTCATATGCCCCGAAAGCACGAAAAAAAAACACGACTTTGGAATGGTTTTGAGAAAACCCACTTGTATCCAAAGTGCGACCCACCTTCCTCCGACAGGAAGTAATGTTTGAGTAATGTTATGATGCTCACTGCGTTCCGGCCCTAAATAAACCCAGTCTGCCTAGGTCTGGCTATCCGGTTAGACCGACCCGGTCTAGGCCACATAGCCCCAATCGGGGCGAGCCGGGTCTTTGGCGGGCTATGTGACATAGTCACACCTTGGTATAGGTGGGTCTATGTTGGTCTATGTTGGCCGACGTCTGTAGACCTACCTCGACAAACCTCTCTTTTTTTTCCTCTGGCTCTATTACTGCCCAAACTTGACTCCTTGAGCAATCTTCACTCTCTTCAGGTGGTTTCCATTGTATTCTACCGTCACTAAGTATATCTTGCTGTCACAGTAACCATCAGTGTCACACGATGCGATCAACGTCATCACATCTGCTGGAACACCCACCTGACATCAGTAGGGACTTGGTAGGGACCGTTCTGTGCTTCGACAAACATAGTTTCGTGACCACAGAATTATCGGAGCCAGAGCACCGTCGAGTCTCATGGTCAATGTGCCTCCTTTTGAAAATCTTACATTCCCTAGGACGCTAAACCCAAACGTCGGCAAGATCAACTTCCATGCTTCGCTTCAAAAAATCCTAGGAAGGAAGGAAGGAAGGAAGTGTATTTGCACCGTCAATAAGGAACCTAGCGGGTCCCATAACTACATACACGACATCAATTGTACTTAGGCCGACTGAAAACCATGAGCACAGAGAGTAACTGGAGAGATGTTCAAATTTCTACCTCTCCTGTTAATGGTTCAAATACAGTTTCTTGAACCGCCACATGTACAATTAATTGCCAGGACCAACACTTTATCCAGGAATCATTTAGAGTAGATCAATTATGCAACAGTGCAAATCGGATGCCTATTTTTCCAAGGTCAATGTATATAACGGATATTTATTCTGGGTCCGTATGCCCATCAATCAAGGTCGAGGGGAGCTGAGTTCCGCTGCCCGTTCATAGTAGCTTAATTCTAGGAGGCCCTCAGCTTTAGAATCGATCCAGACATTCTTTCAACAGAAATCGAACACAATCTCTCCTTCAACATTGTATCATGTGGGCAGTAATTTCCTCATATTAAATCATCAGAAGTGTCAGTTAAATTTTAGTCGATATTTTCGAACCGGGGACGAGCACAGGTCGAGTGAATGAAGCAAGTAGACCCTGAAACAAGAGTTAATTCGTCCGCACGGTCACTCCCATGTGAGCTTGATCCAAATTATGAGCTTTCCCAGTGTGTATACTGAGAGCGTAGAGGAAGTGATGAAGTTTACCAAAGTCCAGCGCAACTCACGAAGTTTCCCAGCTTTCCATCAAGATCACGAACTTTCGCAACCCTAGGCGAAGTAACGAAGTGACGAAGATGGCGCGGACGCTGCGCCCGCGCCCCAGCCAGAAAGCTTAGAGGCGGCTTATCTCACTAGAACACGGGGAGCTCGAATACAGCATTTTTAGCACAGCGATAAGTCACCTGAGATTCTCTCAATCTTTTCAATCCAGTCTGATGGAATGAAGAGTGCCTGGATGTTTAGCCGCCAACCCACCAACAGATAATGACGCCGGAGCTACTTTTACGAATCGAAGAGCCCAGATTTGTCTTTATCAAATGTCCGGCGTATCTTTGGTGCCCATCCGTACCCAGTCGCACCGGCCATTCCGCTCGCCTTCAAGTGACGGCCTGCATCTTGCCACCTTGCAACCGGATACGCCTTGCAACCGGATACGTCGGACAAAGGCTCTCTATCCACGCTCATCTATCTTACATTCGGAAGACACCTTGCAATTGAATATGTGAGGAAATGGCTTTCTATCCGCACCCATCTGTCTGGAATTCTGACGAAACTATCGGAAGCACCGTATGTCAACTGCCTGCCCACCGGCTGATAGTGATGCAGGGGCTCCTTTTTACGGATCGAAGACCCCAGATTCGTCTATATCGAATGTCCGGCGCATCTTTGGTGCCCATCCCTACCCACTTTCACCGGCCTTTCGACTCGCCTGCAAGTGACGGCCTGTATGGGCGATATACTGTCCAGTAATTACGTGTATTTACAGGGTTTTTACATACAATTTACAAATTTTTTGTGACTTTTGATGTAGTTGCCTACAACGGTGGCTGCCTTCAAATATTTCTCATTGATAATCCATTGCTCAGTGCGTCACGATTAGAAATGACTGAGAACAGAGGGTTTGGACTTCCAGCTCAAAACAGGCTGCGGAAATTTTGAGATCGGAAAATGCGCTGTTTTTTTCGGGGGTATTGGGCATGGGATGGAAGCTCTGCTTCTCCGCTTTCGAAAGCACATGGAATCATGGGAATCAGTTGAGAATAGGATGAGAAATGAGCCAAGAAAGTCGGAGTGTTGAAGCTGTTCTTTCTTATTCTATCATTACTTTCGTAAAGAGCTGTAATTAACCAGGCCTCTACTTTAGGACCACGCTTTCATTGGAATGCATGCAAAGGCCGCCGGCGGCAAGATGGAAAAGGGTGAAAAAGGCAGGCTGCGTGGTTTTTGAAGGTGCAAACGTACATCCGGTGCATTGAGCCACCTGTCCGGACCTTCTCTTTCACCTGTGTGCGCTAACCTGTTGAGGGCAGACGTGATCATAGGAGGAGCGCGTTATGGCCGCACCAACTTAGCATTGTAATTGAGGGCGACTCGGAGCAAAAGTGGAGGTAGGTAGGTAGGTTCACATGCAAAGAGTTGAAAAAATATTCAAAGATTTGACGCTTCTGTTGGATGAATTTTACTTCTTCGTCTCCTCGCACGGCGCATCCCCGACGAATCCGGCACCCCCTATGTCCTCCCTAGCGGTGCTCCGTGCGCCTCCCACGAAGCAACCCCTATATCTCTGACAACGCCGGTTCCGACCGCGCTCTTTCCCTTTTGCTTCGCTGGCGCCAGCTTTTGCTTCCCGGCTCCTCCCGACGCTTCGTCGCCCCTCAGCGCTTCCCTCCAGTGGAACCACACATTCCACGCTGCGCTTCGCCGGCGCAAATCCCAAATCCCACCGACAAAATCCGACTTTTGATTGAGCTCTGCCCGCCGCTGCTGCCGCCCTCCGCCCGATATTCCCGACGTCCACTCCTTGCGCTGGCCCAATGCATTTTCGCTCCAGCCTCGCTCCGTCCGCACCACACTCGCGCCGCGTTTATTTGCCGCTGCGTGGCGCCGCCATCCGTCCGCGCCGCGGTGATCAGCGCTGCCACGTCGTCTCTTTCGCTCCCACCATCATGTGGAAATTGTGGGAGAGAACAAAAGCTGGAATGTGCGCTGGATGCCTTGGCACAGATGCAAAAGAAATCACGCAAAGAAGCCAGTACATTGGCCAAGATGAGCATGTAGGTGCACCCTGTCAGGCAACATGAAGCCTCGAATAATGTCCTAGTCCCATCGCACCATGTTCGATTAGTCCGAACCGACCCTGTGAATATTAATTACATGGAAGGTGCAGAAAGATTTTGGAGCGTACCGTATGGTAGTATGTAGTGGAACCAGACTCAGCAATCGCAGAAACACGCCTGCAATCCGTGTAAGCGTCGAGAGCGGAATCAAGCCAGAAGTACACCTACAACTGCACCTGAGGCGCTTCGCTCACACGCGCCACCGCACCCACTCCCACATTCGGCCCTGCAATCTTGAGGGTTGCATTGCGGAGTGGTGACAGCGGGGGCAGCGCGGGAACGGGTGCGCGTGGGAGAAATTGGGGGTACGTTGTCGACGGCGAGGCAGGCGGCGGCCAGAGCGGCGATGAGAGTGACACGAAGAAGGAGTTGAGTCAATGACATGGTGGGGGATTGTGTGGGTCCTGGGGCAATCCGCTCCCTTATAGGTCGCAGCACCGTCAGTGCTAAGGGAATGCCGACAGCTTCGCATTCGAAACGTAATGTGCGCCGATGGATCCGGGCTCAAAAATGTGAGGCAGGTGCCCAACGTTCAACGTTCATGATGTATCCCAAATGGTTCGGTGAAGGCAGCATCGATGCGCATCTAACATCAGCAGTCGACTCCTGCCGCCTGGCTCGGGAGAAGGCTCATGGCGAGACCACACCTTTTGCGGGCGGTGCGTGAGTAGAAAATTACCTCTTGATTGCATGAGAGGTAAAGGGATTTTGACACTGCACTGACATTTGACGCATGCAACGTGTCCGTCTGCGTCAGTTCATTTTGACTTTTGGTGCTGAATTTGAGTGCCGTCCTCGACCTCCCCATCTTGGGGGGCATCGACTTGAGTCATCGATACATCGTTAAAGGAGGGATACAAGCAGATAGTTGGCGATGAGGCTTTAGACAATATGCAACAAAATCTTCTGCAACGTCAATCAGCGTCAGTTGAATGTCAATGTCACAGCGTCACAAACGCGTTACTGCGCCGATTCTCAACGACGACAAACCAGCGCCTCGCAGCGTCAGTTCGGACATTTGCACCGTCAGTTGCACTTCCCACCTGCGTCAATTTTGGCCTCAGTGAGAGGCTTCTTTGAACATCCAAGATAATGTCTATGTTTCTAATCCGAGAAAATGCTAACATTTTCCTTTGCGAGCAAGGCGAGGAAAATGGTGGTAAATGCCATAAAATAATCTTTGAATGGAGAAAAGGAAGGAATTCAGATAAAATAAGGTCTAAAAGGAAAATAAAGAAGTGCATGAAAAATCATGAAGTGGAGAGATCGGTCTTGCCAACTTGCCAATACTTCTAGCACCTGGCCGACCTTGTAGAGTCACATTTTTCGAATTATATAAATGAATTCGTCGTTTTCGGGTAATTAATTCTTCGCTTTGCGCATACCGACTGAAATTGTGAGCTCATTTCTTTCTCTGGCCACAGGTATGTCTGCATACGGGCGACTCGGAGCTGGACAGATGCAGGGCAGGGGAGCAGTAAGTCGTTCCTTTCTTTTTTCTTCTTTTTGTCGTCCCTTATGTATTCGTTTGTCGGCCCTTTTTGTCGCGGGGTCTCTTTTTGGCGGCACTATTCTTTCTGCTTTTTGTGAGAACACATTTTGTGGAAGGCACATGCATGTGTTGGTCATGTCGACCGCGGTTGCGTGTGCGCGTGCGCCTGCGTGACGCCTGCGCGGGTGGAATACAGTTCCGGTGCTCGTCGCATATGAAATAAAATTAGCTTTACTTAAGTTTTGGCGGTTCAGACCGTATTTTGAACTTAAGTTGTGAGAGAACTTAAGTTCCGCATACCTCACACTGTACTACTAGTACCCCCACAAACCAGCCCCTCTTCCCCCTTATAGAACTTGAGTTGCACGGTGTGGACTTAAGTGTAGTCAAGAACTTAAGAAGATATATTTATTGTACACAACTTCTGCCTGACTTGAGAGTCCCGCTCCACTTAATTCAGCGCAACTGAAGTTCGTCCATCACTCCATGCTACTCAAGTCCCATACAGCTTTAGCATCGACGTGCATGATGTGCGACACGGAAATAACACATACGTGGGTGGGCCGTTGACGAGGTGTGCACGACGGAGCTGTGGAGCAAGTCAGTTGAAATAACCCAGGCAAGAGACAAGACATCACTCACCTGTTGTTCCATTCTGTTTCCCTTCTCATTCTTCCTCGTTCGGTGTCAGGCTGATGATGTCAGCGGGTGGCACAAGTTTCCAACTGCCAACAAAGGTGTCATTGGCCAGCGGAGGCAGGCATAAGTGGTGCCCTGTCCCGGGCCAGGTAGCTGGTCGGTCATGGCGCGTTCAGTGCGTTGGTGGGTAGTGGTCAGAAGAGAGAAGTGAATGAGTAACGCATGACGTTACTGAATCACAAAGGGTGGCTGAGATCGCCAAACACGCCATGACATATCACTTCGACTTTGCTCTAACTTCCATGACCTCTTCTCTCTTCTCCTCAACACTTGATCCCATTATTTGCTTTGTGCAAGCAGTTGTATTGACCTTTGACAGACCTCTGATGTCAGTGGGTTGCTGCCATCCGGTGGCATTCCAGTATGCCACTCTTCGCGTTTATAAAGTCGGGAGCTAATGATGCAACCCAATAGGTCGACAGTATTGACTATCCGTGCCAGAGGTAGGTACTGTGTGGCGTCCTTCATCTTCCCTCAATATTAATGTCATCAGCGATATCAGGGATTCATGCCACCTTCCGGAACTTAAGTTCGCTGTGAACTGAAGACAGACCTCAGTCTGGTCAAAACTTAAGTATTCCATTAATTCTTTGACTGTTTAAATTTGATACATGTCTTGCAGTAGAAATTAAGTTCTGCACGAACTCAAGTCCACGGGCAGAACTGAAGTTCTCTTCTCAACCTCTTCTGCAACTTAAGTAGTTGATTGATTATATGTCCAGTTTAGACTTCTATGTGATCTTAAGTTTATGACCAGAGCTTGAGTGATAAAAAACTCAAGACCTGAGGAAACTCAAGTTCAGGAAGACCCCCGTAAGATATTGTATGTAGGTAGGGTACAAATATTAATTCGCAGAACTTAAGATGTAATATGACTTAAGTGCCAAAAACGGTCTCAGCCGCCTAGAACTTAATTGGAGCTAATTAAGTATTTGGTCGCATCTACGCTACTACACGAAGTTGCCTCGAGCTTCTATTTCTACATTATTATTATTATTTTGTGGCGCTATCCCGCCCACTTTCCTTCTGGGGCAATATTAATGGGTGTAACATATACATTCCCATCAAGCCCAATCCTGCCCAGTGCATTGAGTGCGGCGAGTGTTGTGCAGCGCGGAGGAATAGGCACATATAACCGCAGTAGGTTATGTATGGATTGAACGAATTATTATTGTGCAGACCATAGATGTGCCCGTCGAACTCCGGAGTGGCTGCGGCCCGCCCTTTTCGGAGCGCCTCGTAAATTGTGCTTGGAGAATTGGGGTGCGCAACGTCAAGAGAGGAGAAGAAAAATGTTGATAAAGATACGCCGTTGAATACGAGGGTAAGGGAAGGACGAAATGGACGCGGTGGCAAGGAGGGTAGAGGATAACGTGCTAGCCTGTCCCGTGGTGCGAGGAACCGATCGCGTAAGAGAGAAAAGAATATGAAATAATGGGCAAAAGAGGTCCGGTTCCAAAGTTGCTTGGTGCAATTGGTCACCCGAAGGAGAGTCAGCCATCAGATGTGCGTAGAAACATACATACTCCCGAAGTCTTGAAACTTTAAAGCTTCAAGGCTGGTTGCATATATAGAAGCCTGAAAACCACATTCTATTGCAAAAAAAAAAAAATCAGCTCAGTGAATGGCCTCAACAATTTGACAATCTCATACACTTGGTTCGAGCATTAATTTTGAAACACTGGACTCAAGGATTATATTCATGCATGTAAGCTGCATCTGAATGAAATTGAATACAATTTAAGGCTCCCACTTGCATCTGAATCTCAGCGTTCACGGTGCGCTAATGACTCGACCAAAAATAAGTTTGAATTATGAGTTAAGCACCCTCAGCCTTGCCATATACAACGTTAACCCCAACTTGGTCAACACTGCGCCATTTTTACCGGCCCCCCTTTCTGCTCTAATTACATCCTCACAGACTTGGTTTAACACAAGTTTTAACAAGGGTGTAAGCCAGACAGGTCGGCGGTAACTCAGAGTTGAGCGCTGGGAAAAAGCGCGTTGTTGTTGTGGCGTCTTTGGCCATACACGTGCCGCCTCCGTCTTGCCTCCGTCTCTTGAAGGCTCTCTTCCCTTTCAATTTGACCAGCACTACCTTCGCCGTCCGTCCATCCTCCTACTCATACCCAACCCACTCTGCACGTACCAAACCATGCACACCGCCTGTACGCTCAACACTAGCAAACCCCTCGCTGAAGCGCAAAGCCAAATATGAATAAGCAGCAAACGCCGAAGAGCTGGAGAACCACTCCGCATGCTGCGCGCGCCGCTCATCCTCTCCCTTTTTCATCTCGCTCCATATCTCCGCGCACTCCGTCTCCCGCTGCTCTTCTCCCCATCGCACTGTGCTCTCCGCCCATTCCCCGCGCTGGATCTCTCACTCCGCCATCTGCTGAAGGAGGGAGTAGTCCGCGCACCCTGTATTCCCACAACCTCTCCAGTGCTCCCGAAATATGGACCTCACCTCCCGCTAGCCCCTCCGCCCGCGGATCTCCCCTTTGTTGCGGCAGGTGATGGAGCCGGAGTGGAACATTCGGGTTTTTGGTAGAGTGCGGCCTGTGGTGCCTGCGTCATCTACCGCGGTGCGCAGGCCCCAACGGGAGATTGTTTTGAGCGCAGTGGAGGAGGGTATGTTGTGGGCAAGGCGCGGGGGGGAGGAGTTCTGATCAGGTTCGTTGGTTCCCCTCTTTGTGTTGTGACGGAGTTGCGCACGTCATGCGGCGGGCGGGGTGGGATTTATTCTTGGGTGTGTGTTCCTCCATTTTAACTGACACTCCTCGCCCGCAGGCCCTCCCCCGTCGTCAACGCAGGCGGACCCCTTCTTATCCAGCAGCTGCCGTACAACGCGTTCGAAAGGTGTGCTGTTTCTTCATTTATTTTCTTATTTCCTTCTTTTGCTTTTTCCCCATCCTTTGTTGGTTTGGACGTTTGAATGTCGGTGTGCCTCCGTGTCATTTTCGCCGTGCACGACTTTTGACTAACCGGGCATCGGCGCGACTATTGCTGTCTGGTCATTGGTGAGACTATTCATTCTCTTATTCCATTCATCCTTCCAGTCAAATCTTCGTTTCCCCGTTTTCAATCCAATCAAATGTCTTCGTTTTGCGCATACTCATTCACTGACAAATACAATTCCTGCTGTTGGGGACCGCGCGCGGGTCATTATTTCAGCATATATGCAGCTCGGACCGTGGTGTCGTCGAGATTCCAGAACTCTGCGCGGAAATCCACCAGTTCCGTTGGGTACGTTGTTTCTTCATTTCTTTCTTTAATTTTTGTCTTTGTTTTGTTTGTATTTTATGCTTGGTTTGGACATTTGAATGGTGGCTTGCGCCTTCGTCTATCGTCTTCACCATGCGCTTTTTTTGAGTGATGTCTGCGCATTCATTCTTGCGATTCTTCCTCTTTATGACCAGCTCTTCGTTTCCTCCTAACCAAATCAAATTTTAATTTTGCGCGCCCACGATCGTATTCACTGAATTTATTTGCTGATTATTGACTCGCCAGCAAATACGACGTCTGCATATCCGCGGACGAGCAGACGGGAAGCGGGAGGAGTTGGACGGATGGTGGGCGGGACAGGTTAGTTCCTTCTTTCCTTCTTCTCCCTATTATTTGGTTTCTTCTTCCTTTTTGTGGGACGTTTATTATTGGATTGTTTCTCCCATTCGTGGTGAGGAATGTATGCGGCCCGCGCGTGGGGCAAATTTTTTTTTGGCAGGAGGGGAGGCAGGTGGGGTTCGACTGCGTGGGACTCGATTCTTTAGGTTGGTGGGTGGCGGCCGCGGGCATCGACGCCAAAAGGGGCGATGGAACTTGTTGCGTGTCGCCCGACGTCTAATCTTTCTTTGGCGCTCACCCGCCTTTCTTCTTTTTGCCAACCTCCCGCCTGCACTCCGTATTCCCCTCCTGCTTCATTATTATCACTGACACACACCTCAGACCCCCGAAACGCAGGAAATGATCCTAGGGACTAGCTCAGGGACAAGGGGTGGGCGTATATCTTCGAGGGGCAATTTGTGAGCCTTTTTAGTTCGCTTTTATTATTCCTTTGGCGTTTATTCGGCCATCGGATGGATGCGAGGGTACCATGACATTTGTTCCCCCGGATCTCCCTCTTCTCGCCATATCCCACCGACGTTAACTCGGGGTGGGGGGGGGGGGTTGTACGACAGAAGTCAATAACAATATTTATTTTGCCAAATTACGCGCGAATGATTGCGCGATCTGAGCTGTGTGTTGTACCGGAACATGATTCCCGTTTCTCTTCTCCTAGGAGCCCGTCGTATACGGTTATTTTGGTTCCATCCACTGGACTTTCAACGTTAAGACACTAATAACTCAGAGGATCCCACCTGCGATTCTTTCCCCAGACTCTTCTGATCGGGCCCCGCGAGCGCGGTTCTTCAATTACTAGAAGCATGGGACTTCGTTTCGCCGGCAGTTCCGGCAGCCGCGGTTTCTGCTGCCGGAGGCTGACAATTCTTGATGCGACTTCTTCTTTCGAGCTGCGCGCTTTTCGGCTCCCCAAAGTGCCCATGCATCTCATTTGCACGGTCATCCTATCGTTTAAGTGCCCTTTCAATGTGAACATAGTAAACATCGTTCAATACAGAAAAGCTGCCAAATATGCCTCACAATATCCCCGGTTATTGAAACAATCATCAGACAATGCAGTCGAAACTGATCATTGCACCGTTACGGCTTGATTGGGAAAACTAATCTCCTCTTTTGTCCGGGTCTTGGAGTGCTGCTACCAATTTCGGTAGGTGATACACTGACTGGAGATGGAATCCTTCTGCTGTTCATTGAAGTGCTAAAATAGGCAAAATAGTACCTAAACACTTATATGTAGTACTTTCTCGTTCCACAGTGGGCGTGTGCACCCGCGCTTTCCACTTCCCAGGGACCGGCCTCCACACGTACACCAGCGCGCTGTCGTTGGCTGTCGCCCCCAACTACCCGTCCTCGCCCGCGCCGCCAATGCGTCCCCGGCAACGTCCGGCAAAGTGGGCCGGGCCGCGATGTGTGGCACTGTTATGCCCCCGCCACTCTGCTGTCTGTTACATTATCCGGCCCACATCACCCACTGGATCTTTTTGGCAGTCTCCATCTTCGTCTACCGCTCTGTCTACGTGTTCCATTTCCGCGCCACCACCCTCCGCAGCTTCGTCTCATCAGAACCCTCCCTCAGACTGAATCTCGGCCTTCCGCTGTTTAAAGCCCCTCACGAACTCGCACAGTGTACTTGACCTTTCTGGCTGTCCTTCTTTCCCATTCCAACTTCCCTGTGCCCGAAACTAGGCAGAGCATGATGCTTCTCGTCTCCCTGCGTCTTTTCTTTTTGTCCGTCGTCTGGCAAGCATCTACGCTCCCACGAACTCGCCGTCGTTGCTGGCCTGACCCCCTGTACACGTCTCAAGTGGATCCAAGCTAGAAGCCGTTCCCATGCGGCCGTCTGCACGCCAACGCATCGTTGCCATAGAGCGCCGGCCCCTTGCGCCTTCGGCCATCCCTCTGTCGCCGTCATCGCAAGATCGAGGGAGGAATGTGTACACCAGGTGTAAAACCGTTTTTGGACATACCGAGCAGTCCAGGTGCGTGATATACGCATATATTCCCCCTTTTTGCGACTAATCCGTTTGGCCCCACCCCAATTCTCTACAGTTACCCCTGTCTTGGTACAGGTGAGCTCGAGTCACCCCCATCTGGATCCCGGTTCTTACTGCCCTCAAACCCGCTCCCTCGTCACTGTCTCCGCGTCCTCGCGCAACCTGCGATACCCCGCTATCTGCTCGTTTCGCCTACGCGGTGATCGCACTCTGCGGCCACGGTACCAGCGGTTCACCTATCGACACGATGTCTCGGCCGCCAGGGTACGTCTATATATTGTCTATTCGCTTCTGCGCCAATGCTGCTGATTTTTTGTGACTCCCTTCGTAGTTTACTCCTGGCGCATTGAATATTACTATCTCATCCCTATTCCAACCCCTCCCGTTCATCTCAACATGCAAGGGATGTCCTCGGAAGTGCTCGCTCGTCACCATCTCGTGTGTACCACCACTCCTCACTTACGGACCGTTCCACTGACTCAATGTTCCGATTCTGCGGTCTTAAAAACGGCGTAGAGCCCACCAGTGCGAGTTATCGGCGACCTGGGTGCCTTCGCACAATCTTATTTGCGCCCTATGTTTGATTATTGTGTCTACCCATGTTGGTCGCCTTGGGTGTGTGGTTCTCTGCCCCTTTCCCATTCTACTTTCCCCCACCCTCCGCTTGTCCCTCGCCCTCTTCGTCCCTTTCTCGCGTCGTGCCGAATTAGGCGCCGTGAAGTGCGCCTGCGACGCGCTCAAGTCAACGGCGGCTACGGGTCTCCATTTTGGAGACACTGCGCGCCGCTGACTTGAACTGCGCCCGTTTTTGTATTGCGTGCACGAATTTTAGCACGGAGCTATCAGTGCGTCTTCAGAATTTTTGTTCACATCTTGCGCGCAAACTCTGCGTAGTTCTTTCCTATGTACTTTTCCCCAGGTGCTTCGAATATTACTATTTCATCTCTCATTTAACCCCTCCACCAGTCACCTCCACTTCTCGTTCGTCTTGGCACACCAGGGATTTTCCTGGCAGTTCTCGTCACTATCTCGCGCATACCACCACTCCCCACTTACGGATTGCTCCGCCGCCGCAATATTAGGGCTCTACGATCTCGAAAAGACTAATTGGTGCTGGCGCGACGTATCATCGACATAGGTACGTCCGTGCAATTTTTTCTTCGGTTTAGTGGGCTGATTCTAATGCCTACTCTGTAGATTTGATGCAGGTTGGTCGAGTATCCCTATTCTATTTCCATTCCAGCTGCTCGCATTAACCAGACCCATGTGGACTACAGGCAAACGATTCCCGTGATGTGCCCAGTAGCGCTCCGCTTAATTCAACAGCGACTACGGGGCTCCTCTTCGCAATCATCGCGAACCGCTGACTTGAAACATGCCCGCTCCAGCATCGCGTGCAGCAATCTTTAGGCTAGGGTCTCCGTCCATATCTTAGGTAACTATTCCCATCCATGTCCCTCCGCTTAGCTGAGCTCTTCGCTTTCAGTGTTTGGGTTCCTTATTGGTAACGCCAGTTGTTTAGCCTATAGGATAACGGAATAGGGTGCCCTATTCTTGGATGAGATACATAGGCGGGAAAGGTGGCGAACGTGCCAAGCACAGGGTGGAGGTGGTGGTCGAGAGTGCTCGGCACTTGCCGAGCACGTTGAATGAGTGGCCGAGAAGCCCGAGGTCCAGTGTTCGCGTACGTCGACATTTTTGGACGCATGGGCACGCGTGACGTCAGTGCCAAGAGGTGCCAAACTATTTTTGGACATGTCAAACGGTCAAAGCGCGAAATCTCAACCTGCCGCAACAATCTTGCAGCTCGTTGTGAAATGAGTTGGGGCTCCTAAAAATATGGATCTCATATGGACAGGTACACCCAACTGAGGGCTTTCTGGCTATAATCATTGTTTTCTGGCTGGATGATTTTAATGCAAAAAGTGCCATTGATCTTTGCAATTTTGACAGCTTTCAGACTGCTACAGAAAGATATTCATAACTCAATGGATACTGGTGCGCTTCAGAAGTACTTTCAGTGCAGGTGAACTGGCATAAAGTATCCACATAGAAAAAAAACAGATTTGTGTTAAACCGACAGGCAAATAGTTTTTTCGGTGTGGGTGCCACCGGGGATACAGCCCCAAAATCGGGCACCTTTTTTTTCGACCTCCTCGCCTCGGACCTCATAGTTCAGGAATGGGATGGGGGGCCAGGGGGTTTTGGCAGGCACCCGGGGGGCATTTCAGCATCCCCCCCAGCCAAAAAAAAATCAGAATATTCGAATAATGGGAAAGATATACACTAAACACCAGAAATTCCCTCCCCAAAGCAACGGAGGATAGTACTAGGAAGCCACATTTGGATAACACAGAGTCAGAGAAAAATTAAAAGCACGTAGCAGACCCTGCACTGGGAGGATATGCACTAATTCCGGACCAGAACATGCTAAAGGTATCCAATGAATATTTACAATATTATTCAAGTTTGTGGTCCCGGAATATTCAAGACGACTTTTAAATGTTTCTTGAATAATTGGGGGCAGAATATGCTGGAGATTTTTAAAGTTCCTTTCAGTTTTGTTGAGGATACCTTCAGTGTAATCTTACTCAAACCTTTCAAATATCCAGGCAGGGAATACCTGAGAGATCATTTAAATAAATCACCCATGTTTCGTGGCTGAAAAAATGAAAGGTATTTAAAAGATGTCTCAAGTATGTTTTAGATGGTGTTCAGAGTGTGTTCTAGATATCTTTCAGTTTAACAGCCCCGAAAAAATGGAAGATTTTTAAAATTTCTTTTGCATATGTTTTCGATAATCTTCAAGATAACTTTCACATGTGCAGCCCTGAAAAACAAGAAGATATTTAAAATAGGTTCAGGATACACACCAGAATAACTTCTACATATGTTCTCTGTTTCACAGGTCAAGAATATCCTAAACGCACGTAAGAAACTGTGAAGAAATATTTAAAATGTGTTCAGAAGATTCTCCTGCTGGACTTGAGGAAGGTTTTTAAAATATTTCCCCAATGTTTCCAGGGAAGCCTTTAGCATAATTTTTGTGTTCATAGAGGAGGCTCTGCCTGAACACACAAGGGATATGGAGTTCAAATTTAAGATGTTTTGCACATAACTTGCACCAGAACATGCAAAAGGTATTTAATATAGATTCTGAATGACGTCTTGAATGTCTTTTCAAATATTCCTAAAGTGCATGCCACCAGAATATTCATTGGGCATTTAAAATGATTCTAAGGTCCACCATGCTCAATCACATTGATTGTGACACCCCACACAAACTTGGGCGACCCCGGCCTCAGCGTGGACTGACCCCCAATGTGATTATGAAGCATGCATGCCCCATGGCCTGCCTTGACCAGCACCGACACCCGACACAACCTTGGGGAAACCCCGGCCTCAGCGTGGGCAACACCCTCCTGAGGAAGAGACAGACTGGCATGCACCCGATCCCATTTACCAACCCGTCAAATGGAGAGGGAAAGCAAAAGACGTAGTTGTAGAGCATGTCGTACCAGATGGAGAAGATGATACCGAAGGTATCATAGACAACAAAGACCTCGAAGACCTCCTCGTTCCAGAGAACAGCACCATGCATGTGGACTCCCCATGTCGGACATGTTTCTTGGGGCGACTTCATTGATGCCCAGTGAGCTTGGTGCCAACAAGTTTTTTTGTGGCGGTGATGTGGAACAGGAACCACGAGTGTGAGGAGGCAACTTGGCATTCATGGTGGTCGACCACAACTTGAATTTGGGATTCATGGACTGCAAATTCGGCGGAGCACATTCAGCCTTGGTTGAAGCTGCATGTTGTAACCTGCATACATCACAGTGCTGTCTGCCCATCACAGTTCTGTCACAGCAGTGTTGTGACCGCTGGCAGCGCGATTGCTTTTTTGCCATGAAGTGGTATTGGGGTAAGCTGTCCCCAGCACTATTCCAGGTCTCGTACAGATCATGCCAGATGGGGCGCAAATCAATGGGGTCCCAAACTGGATTATGGGTGAGTTTTAGGACATGCAATTCAGAGTCGTCCCCTGTGTCCGAGAAGGCAGGGTCCATGAGCGTGTTTGTGCAATTTGCCGAAGCTCCGCCGAGATTTTTGACCCAAGGTGGAGACTCCACAATGTTTGGTGGACCCCATTCAGCCTTGGTCGAAGCTTTGTGGGACTCGCCGAAGCTCCGCTGGATTTTTGGGCCACACTGGAGACTCCACAGTGTTCGCGGAGCACATTCAGGCTTGGTCAAAGCGCTGTGCCACTCACCGAAGCTCCACCGAGATTTTTGAGCCAAGCTCGAAACTCCACAATGTTCGGCAGACCACATTCAGCCCTGGTCGAAGCTTTGTGCCACTCGCCGAAGCTCTGCCGGATTTTTGGGCCATGCTGGAAGCTCCACAAGATTTGGTGGAACAGATTCAGTGTTGGTTGAAGCTCTGCCGAGATTTTTGAGCCATGCTGGAGACTCCACAATGTTCGGTGGAGCACATTCAGCCTTGGTTGAAGCTCTGTGCCACCCACCGAAGCTCTGCCAAGAGTTTTTAGCCAAGCTGGAGACTCCACAATGTTCGGCAGGGCACATTCAGCCTTGGTCAAAGCTTTGTGCCACCCACCGAAGCTCCACCACCTCTGCCGGAGATGTCGGGTCAAGTTCCAGAATTTTACCCACTCCAGCATCTTGGGCTGCGATTTTTGAGTCAAGCTGCGGTCGAAGCTCGGAGCTACCTGCCGAAGCTCCACCCAGATTTTTGAGCCAGGCGGGAGACTCCACAATGTTCGGCAGAGCACATTCAGCTTTGGTTGAAGCTTTGTGTGGCTTGCCGAAGCTCCACCACCTCCGCCGAAGATGTCTGGCTCAAGTTCCAGAATTGTACCCACTCCAGCATCTTCGGCTGGGATTTTTGAGTCAAGCTGGGCTGGAGCAGTGTTACATTTTAAGGGCTTATTAAGGTGTTTTTTATATATAAAGCCTTAATATGATATTAAGGGCTTATTAAAGGTCAAGGTTTAATTAAGCCTTAAGGGCAAACAGGTGATTTTTGAGGCATTCAGCGAACACTCAGTAAATATTTATTGGACTGTCTTTCACATATCGTACTCATTTCCAGACACCAAAAGAGCTCCATCGTTGGGCTCTTCATCACTTCTTCTGCGGCAAGGAGCTCCATGAGCAGTCTTTCTCATGTGAACTGCGTCAGACGTGGTCTTCCAACTGGTTTTGCCACCATTCCACCAAATAGTGTCGCCAGTGAGCATGGAAAGATAGAGCTGCGCAAATGTGCGCCTTGGGGAGGCTGTGGTGCCTCCTCATCCTCATTCTCCTCACTCTCCTGCACGGCTTTCACCCACTTCGCCATCTCCACACACCAATCAGCCGATGACTTGATCAATTTTGTGGTTGAGGGGCCGTCACTTTCATCTTCCAACAGATCAGCATATCGTGGAACGGCCAGGAGCCCTGTGTGGACACTGCGAGCGGCCCTTTCATCCACCAGCCCCGCTTCACAGACCCAAGCTCGAGACTCCACACAATGTTTGGCAGAGCACATTCAGCCTTGGTTAAAGTTTTGTGCCACTCACCAAAGCTCCGCCAAGATTTTTGAACCACGCTGGAGACTCCACAATGTTTGGTGGAGCACATTCAGCCTTGCTCGAAGCTCTGTGCTACTCGCCGAAGCTCCGCCAAGATTTTAGAGCAAGCTGGAGACTCCACAATGTTTGGCCAAGCATATTCAGCCGTGGTCAAAGCTCTGTGCTTCTCACAGAAGCTCCACCATCTCCGCTGGAGATGTCTGGCTCAAGTTCCAGAATTGTACCCACTCCAGCATCTTTGGCTGCAATTTTTGAGTCAAGCTGCAGGCTTCACAATGTTCGGCAGAAAACATTCAGTGTTGGTCAAAGCTCTGTGCCACTTGCCGAAGCTCTACCAAGATTTTTGAGCCAAGCTCAAGACTCCACAATGTTCAGTGGACCACATTCAGCCTTGGTCGAGGCTTTGTGCCACTCGCCGATGCTCCACCTGGATTTTTGAGCCAGGCTGGAGACTTCACAATGTTTGGCAGGGCACATTCAGCCTTGGTTGAAGCCTTGTGTGGCTCACCAAAGCTCCGCCGAGATTTTTGAGCCTGCTGGAGACTCCACAATGGTCGGCAGAGGACATTCAGCCTTGGTTGAAGCTTGGCCTCTCGCCGAAGCTCCACCACCTCCGCTGAAGTTGTCTGGCTCAAGTTCCAGAATTGTACCCACTCCAGCAATCTTCGGCTTAAATTTTTGAGTCAAACTGGAGACTCCACAATGTTGGGTGGAACACATTATTTTAGACCCTTCTTAAGTTCGGTGAAAGCTGTCATTCGGGTCCCACGTCCTTCCCTCTTCCACCACCAGCAATGGATAGCGAAGCCTACACCGATGGTCATTTCAGCTCTCATCACAATGCCGAGTCGAACTCGGAAGAGAAACCAGACTCTGCTTCGTGAGTTGTCTAGTACAGTACAATCGGATCTCATCAGCACCGAATATAGTTACGGCGGCGCCATCTTCTCAGGCTCGCAGGACTTTACCGTGGCTGGCGGAACTTTCACTAACATCACAAACAACTATCGCCCTCCTCTCACCGTGCCCGCCGGTAATTCCTTTTCATATGGCTTGCTATGATGTTGATTTTTAGCCAGACTTTCGAATGATCCCGCTGGGAGATATAGATCTCCAGCGCGAAATACACTTGAATGATCGCTCTGGCATTGTGGATCGTCAACATGGACGCCGATGCGCACGAAGAGTATATTCCGCCAAAATTGAGGGCCGGACATCGACTGTGACGGTGGCGACGTATGAGGGCGACGGTGCAGAAAAAGTATGGCTGTTGCTACCTTCCCCAAATATGCAGGTATTTTCTCATCTGATCTTCCAGGAATGGCGGGATGATTGTGCCAAACATATGGCAGTTCGGCACGTTCCTTTGTTTCGACTCATACAGGGGCTACTAAAGCCACATCCAGTCACCCAAATATCGCTCAGCTTTGGGGTGTTTCGAGTTCAAAGAAGATGTACGCCACAATCTTCCACGACGGTGCGATTTACAATTTCGAATCGGTGATATCAGAAATTTTGATGTCGACATTAGATTTGACGCCATTTCATCAATTCTTGGACCCTTATTAGCACTCACATTTTGCCACCGTCTATATATTAGCTTACACAGTAAGCTGTATCTCGCTTGCCCCGGCTGTATGTACGTTGATTGGTTGTAGCACACAGAGTTCAGGGTATGGTTATTTTTATGCTCGACAAGCGCTCTCACTGTCGCAGGCGGCCCAAGATTACCTCCAATATGTTGTCTCACCCTATCAGGTGAGTTTGTTGACCTGGCTTTAATTGCCTATCTGAATTTGTTCAGTACTATAATTCTCACTTCCGAGTCTGCATACGGCGCGCAGCTGGCCGACTCTGCGTCGACCTCGTACCACTAGTGGGCCGCACGGTGGAAACACGCGGAAAATTCTCGGTGGTGGAGGTGGGCCCCAGCTCAAAGGTCCTTGGAGGTTATACACCCTCAAATGACATGTCCTGCAAATATGGGCTGAAATCGTTGGCCACGCTGAATTTGGAGGCCATTGTCACCGAATCTCTGACACTGGAGCAATATCACGAAATATGCGGCCGGGACCTATCCGGGACAGTGCGGTCGATGTGTCCCTTGCTCACAGCGAGTTCCGGTACCGTTATATTCTGTCCGTCGAACGGTCGCTTTGAGGATTGGGCTCGGATTGCCGCTCTTCCGGATGTAGAGGATGCCTTTTATTCATGGAGCAATACGGAAAAGGAAGAGTCTGAAAGGGAGGGAGACCTTATGGAGGATGGTTGTACCCGGTAATACCCTTGAATCCGCACATTATCTCCGGTCGTAACTCTGAAATCTCCTAGGTTTACCTGTGAGGACGTTGTTGATACCGTCATTAAAGCCGTCGGTAAGGGGTATACAAAGCCTGCTGAAAGTTGGCTCAGCCAAGCGAGTCATATATTCAATCGCCTCGGAATCTCCTCCAATTTCGACCATTATGGTATGAGCTCAACTCAACTCGCTCTGCTGCTCGCATTAATCTGCCGTAAAAGTTGCATTGGAGAGTGTTTCGTATACGATTCGCATTTCTGCAGCGCCTGGAAATCCTCCTAAAGGCTTCTTGTTTCTCCCCCAGCCCGAGGATTTTCAAAATGGGACAGTACCGGTTGATTGTCCCGGATACTGGTCCTTTGATTCGTTGGGTGTTGAACGTCTTGACTCGGCGGATGCAGTTAAGCTCGGGTTTCCCTCCTTGACGGTTTCCATGCAGTTTCGGGGAGAATCTTGGGACCCGAGTGTTTATGCCGGACTTCGGAAGTTCCACCAGGCCAAGGGTTTCGATCCAGAAAGCCAAGATGTCGCCCGACACCTGGGGCATCCGCTGTATCAATTGTCGAGGGAAATAAACCCTCTATTCGCTCATAGTGGGTCACCATTCTCCAAACTGGTTCGTATTGTATGATGAAAAATGAACAGTTGATGGCGAACATTCTTGCGATGAAGATGGGCCGGACCGAACTAAGCCAGACTCTGGTGCATGAATTTAAATTCCTTGAGTCCGCATTGTGACTGAAGATTCAGCAGCCATGTTGGATGCCAACCAATGCCCTCAGGATTCAAGTCTTCCTGATGAGCTGCCACTTTCGACCACACTCCAATCCATGATGATTCTACAACTGATATTGATTCTATTCCTCGCACTATCTGGGTTGTACGCAGAGTTGGCGTAGAGCAGCATTGGATTCAACTAACTCTGAATAAAATCACGGCACATAATACGAGCCCCTTGCCCCTCGCATGGGGGTAATTCACGGGACATGAAAGAATGACAATCGCCGTTTCTCTTTCCCCCCTGGCGCTCCTGCTGGAACCTCGTCTCAAATCGCACCAGGAATGCATGAGCCCCCCTTCCTCCTCCTCCCTAAGAATCTATATAAACTTTGATTAGCAACTTCCGTCACAACGCATGATCCAGTTTAATATTTGATTGATTAATCACTTCACAAAGTCCACAAACATCCCGCCTGCAAGCCGTACTTACACTTTGCCTTTCTGACTTAGCTCGGTGATTAAACAAAGTTGTGCTATGTTAAACAGGTGTTCTGTTAAACAGTTCACGTCGGGTTCCAGGTTGAGCTTGGGTTGCCGACTAGCCCGAGAGGTATCACTTCGATACCTAATTAAAGCGAGCTCATCCAATTGTTCTGTTAAACAGTTGTTCATATAATAAACTGATAAGCCAAGTCCATGGTCAAATCATAAAAGCGAGGATTTAAGAAGCAAGCATGGCCGATTTAAGGTACCAATGTGATAGGACTATCACTTCGGGGCAGAAGCAATAGTAGTAGTGTTTTGGAACAGGTTGGAGATTGGGGTGGATAAGGTGTATTGGGGAGGTCCGAATGCGACTCGCTGAATTGACTCGAGTCAATTCAGGATGATGAATCAGATTTGAGCATGCGGAAAAGATGAGAAAGACTTCTTGATATGAATTCCGTCAGCGAGTGTCTGTTTGTTGAGCTGAGCACATTATCTTGGTTGGAGAGCAGTTTGGGATCCTGTATGTGGGCGACTCCAGTCCACAGTTCAGGTGCGAGGAAAGAAAGGGGCATACGGGGTGGAGAATTTACACATAACCGGTCAGCCAAAAATGATTAAAATCACATTGTGCAATGGTTATTCCCGTCGAACTGAAGACAAATACGATACCACCTTTTTATTTCAAGCTTGCTGCAATGAGTCACCTTGGTACTGAATGAACTCGGGGTCAAAAGTAGCATCTGGCGTCAACGTTGATCCCCTGCCAGAGATCCATTGCACGGTGAGTAGTAGGCGTGGTTGGTCCTCTCGGGTGAGCGGTTGGGTCCTCCAGAGGGTGGAATTAGTTGTTGACAGTCTCCGCGATGTCAGTCACTCTGAAATGCTGCCATGCCTGGTGTAAACGAACGCAGGAAGACGGCGAGCAGATGGCGGGAAGCTAAAAACCAAAGTGGCAGAGAAGACAGGGTCGACGGCATGACACGGTCTTTCCGGTCTGATGGACATGAAACAGGTGATTCAGGTCTACCTATTTATCTTATTTATCTTGGGCTCAGTTCTGTGGGCAGACTGGTGGCTGTACACCTTTTTTTTTTTCCGATTTTGGGTTGGATTTTTTTCTTCTACACTCAAAGGTGTACAGCCACCAGTCTGCCCACAGAACTGAGCCCAAGATAATAGACTTGCGGCAAAGGTTTGGAAAATTGTTCTCCAAGCACCAAGTCTGGGAATTGGCCTACTGCTACGTCACCGGCGGCTGGCATCGGCGATCTTTCGGAGTTTGAATTTAGGGGCTGGGTGTATGTCTCCTCCTCCCACCGTGCTTCCCTTGGTAAGAAAAATGGAATGGGATTATGATGAGCATTCATGAATATGTTGATTATGTCATTGCCCTGTGTGCCAGGCTGTGCCATGCCGGTACGGCGAATCAAGTTTGGTCGGCGATGGATGGTTGCTGATTCAAGCTGACTGTTTGACCCTGCTCTCTTCAAAAAACATGTGTGCAATGTGGTATTGAACTCTTAGGTTAGACATGGCAGAGAGGTCCTATATTTCCCCCGCACTAGGAAAAACAGTCGTTGAGAACGCTGAACTAATAACGAATCAATGTTAAAGGAATTAGTCAAAAAGCGGAACTAAATGAGAAAAACATGAAAGTGTGGGCTAACTTGTTCTCGAGTCCTGAAAGGCGGTGATGGTCACGCGCCGTCTCGCTGCGGTCTCGCATCCCCGCGCCTCGCTTTGATCGTCCCTCGGTCGCTTGCACTATGTGCACGCTATATATATGTTCTCCGCCTTGTATTCCGTACTTATACTTATTCTTGGACTACCACGTACGCTCTATAACTGGTCCCCAATATATCTGTTGGCTCCTCGATTTCAACATCGAGCAACACAAACATGATTCTCGTCAAACGGGGATGAACGAAACAGTGGGGGATGCGGAGCAATTATCTTATGTGAAATATATTGCGCAGTATCATTATGTAGTATCATTCTGTGTGATATGCAGGCCTCGGTAAAGTTGTGTTTGGATTTTCCCCTGTGTTTCCAGAGTTCGAAACATAGATTTTTGATTTATACGTGTCTAGTATATACAGCTTCGAGTTGCCAGAAAAAAATGGTTGCGCGCTGGCTGTTTGGTGTAATTCATGGGTCATGAGCATCATATCTAATCTAATCCGGGTCGATCCGGGCTCGGGTGGCGCATCACTTATTTTTGATCTAGAGGAATGCACCCTTTCCTCCGGCCTTGACCGAAATATCTGCGGAATCCAACGGATCAGATGATGAACTTTGTAGTATGATAGTGACTATGACAGTTTCATTTGCTTTGAGATTGGAGGAATAGGCAAGAACATGGCCTATATAGTTTCGATCAATCCACTCCCGCCGTAACTCATACCCGCTTGGCATCCCTTAAAATGACCTGAGCAGCTTTTTCCGCAATCTGTGCGCGGTTTAAATGAATCCCATCGATTTCTTGGATTGGATGAAAGGTACTTACTATATACGTCGGCGACGTCGGGAAGTATCCTGGAATCTCTGGCCAAAAGCTTGCGTCCACCACGCACAGGTTTTGAACACCGCGGACATGTAAGTCGCCGTCCAAGACGGCTTGAGGATCTATCCAGAGTATTGTTTAGACCAACGAAATACCAACTGGAGTTACCCACCATCATCGGGTCCGATAGCATTTGTACAGCAGGCATGGTGACCTGGAAAAGTTAAGCTTGTATCAATTCTTAGAGGAGATGGATCTCACCGAAGACTTTCCCCACAACATAATTGTCTAAATCCTCGTCACTTCTGACGTTCGCTCCAGGCAGTACCTCCTTCTCGACGAACTTTCGGACTTTGGGAGTATTCATTACCTTCCTCCAGCGCTTAACTCCTTCTCGCAAGGAAGCGATGTCCTGCTGTCCACCCGGAGCCTGGAAATGAAGTTTGTTGATGTCCAAAAGATCTTGTGGGTGGGATCCGGTGAGATGAACATAGCCTTTTGACGATGCTAGAGCTTTTAGATTGACGATGCTGAAGAAATTTGGAGTGTCTGCTATAATTGCACTGAGTCCTGGAGGCAATTGGTATTAGTAGTGAGCGAATATACACGAGGAGACTCAGTAAATTATACCGTGCACGAATCCTGTCCACTGCGCGGGAATAAAGTACACATTGATATCGGGCTCGAGAGACGTTGAGTGGGCCGAGGTAGAAAAGACCTGTCCGAATGATACGGGGTCTGTGAAATTTTGCCTCATCTCCCAGAGGGCGGGAACCTCGTCGTTATCTATCACCAAGAAAATGAGCAAAGTGATTATGTGAAAGGACTTGTATCTCGTCACCTTGCAAATTCGACCCGACTCCAGGGAGATGAACGACAGATGGGATACCAAACTGGGCGAGTTGTGTGGAATCGGCGATTCCAGAGAGCTAGAGAATCAGAGGTTAGTCTAGGAAAGGTCGCAAAGAAAACACTAGAATACCATAAGCTGTGGACTGATCATGAGTTAAGGGTATTATGAAAAAGCGAAAATAAACTCGCCAATTGTGGGCTTTGGAATGCGCCAGCACTAACTATCACCTCCCTCTTGGCAATAATGCGCGTCTCGTTCAACTTCTGCCTCCCCGTAAATCCTTGAGCGATTGGCAACTTCGCGCCAGGCGCTACAGAGACCCCATATGCAACGACGTCCTTCGCAGACTTGCATAGAAGAACTTTCGTCGCGAGAGTGTTGGTCATGAGCGTAAGCTTGTCGGTGGGGTTGGCGGTAACTTGGTCCAGTCTGTCGCGGATCGATGACCGGTAGATTTGGTTCTTGTCAGCCGTCAACGACGCGATACCACGGCCGAAATGAGGGAGGGGAAGATGGGAATTGGGGTCTTTAATAACGGGTCCGGAGGCGTCGATGACTGCAGTGGTAATTGCTTCCCATTGAGGGTCTATCGAGAGTGAGTGAAGTCCCAGGACCCAGAAGCAAAGCACACTTCCAGGGCGGCTCACCTGTTGAGCTAAAGTTCACTGGCGCCCGAATCGTGTTCAACCACCCGTCGAACCCATGGTCGGGGCTCGGAGGAGTCAAGTAGAGGTTTTGCTCTAACAATGCGTAAAAGCTTTGCATGTTATCTCGACTCCAGGTGTTGTCAGTGAACATCTGCGCAATGTTATCGAAGATTTGATGGAGCCCGCCGATGCTGTTCAACATGGCATTGTGGATCTGTACGAGTGGGAAATTGGCAGATGACTGGAGGGAGAAAATGACCTACAGTACAGCCGCCAATCGCCGACGCTCGAGGGTACCTATTTCGATGAGTGAATAGAGTATGCAGTTTCAACAATGAACCCGGGCTATTTACCAGATGTTGTTCCTCTGAATCGGAAAGTCATGGGGATATTCACTAATGGTGTAATTGAGGTCAATTGTCGAGTCTGAGAATATTCGTTAGTCACATTTCTCCCCTCAATACTATGCTGACCTTCGATCGCGTCCCAGTAGAGAGAAGAACGAGTAGTGTTCATGTTATTACTTTGATCAACACCGGTCTCGATAACAAGAACTAAAAAAAATCGAATATTGTTATAAGAATTAGAGAGAATCAATCAGTGACACACCTGAGAATCCATTCTCTGCGAGTCTCGCAGCAATCGGTCCACCGCCAGCCCCGGAGCCAACCACGATATAATCGTAGATGCTGCTATCCATACTTGGACATTCCTCGAGCGCGTCTAGTCCCTGTGGGGCCGTATTGCCGAACGCGATTCGAGAGGAGATAACAGTCAAAAACACTGCTCGAAGATAAGAAAAGACAGTCATTACTGGCAATGACTTCGAAGTGTACATGCTGAACGAAGGGGAGGAAGAACTAGTGAGAAAAATGCAATGCCGTATGAAGAAGGTTACCAATCGGCTTCCTCTACTGTGCTTCGACGACGGCGCTGATTCGTCGGTCTTCAAATTGGTCAGCGTCTAGTTCTCTGCAATGAACAAGACGTGCCTTCGCTTCGCTCCGGCAACCGGACAAAATCATTGGCTAATATTTCCTATTGATTGAATTTGAAAACTCAATGTGAACATTGAAGTACAGGAGAGTTAACAGGAATAAAATATTGAGGTCAGACACTCTCTTCAACCAGCTAGCGTAACTACCTGTACAT
The DNA here is from genome assembly GCA_029282285.1 of Mycena rebaudengoi. NCBI lineage: Eukaryota > Fungi > Basidiomycota > Agaricomycetes > Agaricales > Mycenaceae > Mycena > Mycena rebaudengoi. Next base: position 47,030 of record JARJCX010000186.1, on the reverse strand, counting down.
TGTATAGTGCCACATGGGCCCCAAGGAGCCCGCGTGCACTCTAATTGAATTTGAATTGAATTGAATTGAATTGAATTGAGGTAACATCTCAGATTTTGCTGCGGCACAGTTGGTCTTGGGTCCAATTTGCTATGCAATTTAACCACCTGGACTGCTATGCAGAGTTCCATTGAGGGGAATAGGAAAAGGCTGTATGATTGCTGCGGCACGGTGGGAGTTGAAATTGTGCAATGCAAAGCACCGTGAGGAACCACGATGGGGATAGTACTTATGGGGATGTGACCAAAGATATACAAATGAATTCGAGAGATTTCGTTAAGAGAACGGATAATCACCGTTCGGATGTACGCCGGGCATTAGCACCGGGTGGGCTGCCTGGGCCACTCCCCAGTCAGTACTGGACATACAAGACTAATGACGGCGAAGGAAGTAATGGACGGTGTCCCATCGACCTACCGGTGAGAAAAAGTGTGGATTGGCAGGCTCTAGTCTGCCCTAGTGTGATTTGACAGCTCCGATAGCATCGCTCGCGGCTCAGTTTTCCGATCATTCAAGTTCCACTGGGTATAAAAGCGGAAAAAGAATTCAAAAGGAGAAAAATTTCCCACACTTTCCCGCACTTTCCACATCTGGGAATAGGTCAGTTACTAGATAACTGTTGATAGACCCTAGTAGAGCCATATAGCCGTAGCAACCCCCCCCTTTCATATAGACGATGATAGAGAGGGCAGTCTCTACATAGAGCCGCCATAGAGCACCATAGAGCCCGCCAAGATTACGAAGATGGCGTACGCGAATTGATCTGATCCCATCGAACGGTGTTGGCAGGCTCAGCAGCGCAATTCCCCCCCCCCCCTCCCCGTCCCTTCAGACTTGAGAGAAATAATGAAAGAATTGAGGTTCAATAGGATTTATTCACAGCTAGCAGGCTACTAATACAGAAAACAAAACAAGAAATAGAGCCTAAAATTCCCGTTGCTGAAGATAAACTTGAACTGCCATTGAGCAGAGAGGAGGAGGATTGATTTGAGGGTGGATAGATTGACGACAAGTCCTGTAAGCAATGGGTCCGGAACAGCACACAAATCTTGTAGATGCGAGCAGGAAATCTTGAAGAGAAAGGCTTGAGGGCTTGAAGTACTTCAAGATGGACTTGCGTGCAGGAGATGGTGAGAGGGAAAGAATGGGAAGTGATAGACATGCATGGACTTCGCCTTTTATCACAAATATTGGCGCCAGCAACGCACCGCATGGAAACGGTGATGGAAACGGCAATGAGCGTCACCCATAAATCCTGGTAGGGCGATGGTAGAGTAACAGATTCTACAAGGCTCTACAGAGAAGACGTGCTCTATGAGGCGCTATCAAGAGACTAGGTCTCTATCATGCGCTATCAAGATGCCGGCAGCTCTATCAACATGCCGAGGCTCTATCAGCCAGAAACCTGTTTCTAGATGCAAGAGCTTCAGAGCGGCAGAATTGGAGCAAGTTAGATCATATTCATATCATATATGGCTTGTGCGCAATATGATTTTCAAAATGGGCTAAAATAAGAGATTTGGGTGGTTTTGGCAGTGTTAGCGGAATAAGTGATGGCACCCGTGAGCTCGGCGAGGGCGTCGAGGTGGTGCCCTGCGACAAAATAAATAAAGGCCCCGCTCCCAACAGCGAATGAATAAATAAAAAAATTCATTTGGGTATCCAAATGAGCCACACATATAATTAGGAGGCTCTCCAGGAGCATCGCCGTATTGTCAGCACCGAGGAGCCGCCCATCAAGGAGCACACCAACGATTACCAAAACAATTCTGCATGCAACCGGGACTGGCATGCAGCTCGGTGGAATGAGATTGGCAGATTCCTCCTGGATGGGCGGCATCCTCTTACTTGGACTGAAGGGATAGAGCGCTTCGAGAAGTTTGAGTTCGGTGAGATGGGACAGGGATGTCAGACAAAGATGCTGGATTTTGTTTGTGGAGGAGAGGGGTATGCGCACGGATATAGCATGACAGATGCTGTTGCGAAGCAGCTGATGAACAGTATCATAGAGGAAAACCATAGTAATATGCAAGCCTAGCACGTAGCACATTCACAGTTCACAACTACTTAATTGGAGTCGACTTTATCATGTCTGCAAGGATGCCGGCAGATCAAGTTTTAGCCGAGTTTTCCAGAGCTAGCAAACTCGACACTTGCAATCCAACCTCACCCTTACGAGCTGCCTGCCCCCATTATTTGCCTGTTCTGTCAACTCAACATATTGCCTCCAACTTCAGAGCTTGCTGGTGTGCCTTGTTCTTGTGCAGCCCTAAACAAGGCCAAACTGAGTCCTCTCTTCAGCCACAGCCATGTCGACTGTCACCTCTGTTGAAACAGCTAGTACCCAAGATAGGCACGTTACAGAAAACTACGGAATAATGGACTGGTGTTAATAATAAACCTGAGCAGTAACATTGCTATTTTTGAAGACGCAGACCGCCCGCCACCGACTGAGCTCAAGAATTTGGATAATGAAGAGGTCCAAGATGGCCAGTCAGCATCACTCATGGAGGCTCTTCCCATGGGTTCAAATGACTCCGGTGGTGAAACTCAGGACAGCATTAGTACGCATTACTCACATTTTTTACTTCTATTTGTTATTGACATTTTTGGCCTTACACAGCAGCTACCGGTGATATTGACGCTGGATGGATCACCGGGCGAAGTCACAGAAATACGAGGGTGGAATTGTGGTGGTGTCAGACTCCCACTAAAGTGGTAGTCAGAACATGACAATTCAAGGCGATTTGCGCTATCAGCAGACGCAAGGGAGATTTGATGGGATCGACTTCATTACTCACTCCAACTCATTTGGAGTCACTTCCACTCACTCGCTGAAGTATTTGATGGGATCGATTTCTTTACTCACTCCGACTCATTTGGAGTCACTTCCACTCATTCTCTGAAGTTCTTGATGGGATCGATTTTCCTTTTCGACTGACTCATTGGGAGTCGCTTCCATTCATTTGTAGCACAGCCACTTAGAAATTTTGGACTGGACTCACAACAAGTCATTTCGACTCGTGAAGAGTCATTTGGACTCAGTTCCTTGTAGTATAAATTTAGCTAGTTTTGTACCCTTTTGGCAATCTAAGTACTTTTCCCCCAAAGTCTTCCCACACACGCTACGCCCTCTGGGACAGTATCGGTTACTGTTCCAATCCAAGTACCTTCCAGTTGACTTCCCACATACGTTTTCGCCCACGGGAGCAGTACAGTTACTGTTCCACCCCACGCTACTGATACCCTGCACGCTCTGACTCTCGATCACGTAAATCGAGCCACGTTCCCCGACCCGCACGCACGACCCCGACTCTCGATCACGTAAATCAAGCCACGTTCCCCGACCCGCACGCACGACCCCGACTCTCGATCACGTAAATCGAGCCACGTTCCCCGACCCGCACGCACGACCCCGACTCTCAATCACGTAAATCGAGCCACGTTCCCCGACCCGCACGCATGACCCCGACTCTCGATCATGTAAATCGAGCCACATTATTCCTACCTGTTTACCCCTACACCTTCGCACGACCCCGACTCTTGATCACGTAAATCGAGCCACATTATTCCTACCTGTTTACCCCTACACCTTCATTCCCATACCCCTATTCCAATCCTTGATCCTACCTTTTTGATCTATTTTTAAACTACAACTTTTGTTGGTGCTTCCCCGTCGAACCTTAATAAAATTTGTGCTTGGATTTAATTTTTCGAGTGCAAATTTTTGTCAGATCCTCCCGCCTCTGACAGTGGTCAAGGATGACCAGAGGTGCCGCATGAAGTGAATGCGCTAAAATGGGATCAAACTCGTTTCGTTGTCTTTCTATGTTCCCCCAGGGGTCTACTGGAGTTGTAAATGTCTCTATTAGACCCTAGTAGTCTACCAGTGTCATTACTGCAATTTGTCAAAAAAAAAAAAAAAAACTCGCGCAAAGTTCGTGCGCGCGCAGATTTGATTTTTGCAACATCGGGAACGTCATAAGCAACAGTGAAATCAGGTAAAACTTTTTTTGTTCATTCGATAGAGAATCAAAAATAAACGATGTTTTGTCTACTAAGTTTTTTTTCGATATTTTGGCAAAATTTGACGAAGTCCCGAGGTCTGAAATGGCGGGGGAGAAAACGCTCCGCCAAAAGGGCCCCGAGACGTCCCAGTCCGCTCGCGATTGATCGTTGCCGTTGTTCCTGTTGTGTCTGATGTTGCTTCTATTTGCACATCTCCCTGATTTAGCCTTAACTCCGTGATCTGTGAAATCGCGAGCGTCGACTGGTTCACGAGTCTAATCGTGGTCCGGAAAGACCAGACGCCAAACACAGCGACACAAAAGTCTCGGTGTTCGGCCCGGAGCTTATGATCGATAAGCTCCGGGCCGGGGCATCCGTTCCTGAGAAAGATTATGTGACGTGGAGGAGCCCTCACCACGTCGTATCAGCAACTGTCGAAAGCGGCGGTCTGCGGATCAAGACGTTCTGGACAGTTCAAGAGGACAGTTGAGAGAACAGAGGCTGGGGAGTCGATGAGCATATGACAGGAATTTGCGATCAGGGCGATTGGAGTCATGATGAAGTTGAACTCGGAACTTCACTTGCGTAATTAACACAAGGCGTGCAACGGGCTGTTAGGATGACAAGCTATACAAAGAGCTTGAAATTATACCCAGGACAGTGAAGATAAGGATGATAATAATCCAAGAGGAAGGATATTGGTGGCTGTCACTGCCATAATCATTAGTGTATGACATGGGTAAACCGCGGGTGGATCCGGGCTGTACCGGACCCGGACCCGTCTATACCGTACCCGTTTGATGGCGGGTACAGTTCAACGGGTTTCCCACCGCGGTGTGTGGTCAAAACCCCCGGTGCACAAACCGTGTTATATAACCTAGGTATTGTGGCCTACTTTCAGGAATAATGGCTGCCACCCAAATCAATTTGTGGCAAATAGGATATCTTATTATCTCCTAGCTACATAAATAATACCCTATGAGCTGTGGTGGGATAAGGAAACCACTGCCAAAAAAAAAAAGACAAGTCAATAATAAAAGGAATCAAAGACATAGCATACCCGGAATCTGGGAGGAGAGATCTTCTTGCCGTTTGGGCGCTTATTTGGACAATGCCTTGGCCAAATAAGCACCCAAACCAGATCAATGATCGCTTGCTCCAACTTGGACCTCTCCTCCATCTTCTGTGCCAGTTCCCTTCTCTGTTTTTCGTGCTTTCTTCTTTGCAGCTCTTCCAAAACTATTTCACCCACGCTATGCAGACTATCGGTGATAAACCCAACGCCAAAACCTCAAGGTATTTTCCTCAGGCTTCCGTGGGCTCAATCCTCCCCTGACTGTCATCCAGAAACCTCACTAGGCATCGCTCATGGGCCACCATTAAGGCTTCTCCAAGGTTTCCCCGATTACCGATCTCTAAGCCTTCTCTGCCGACGAGCTCCTCTTTGGAAACTCTGAGGAGGATTGGACCACTGAGAGTATGTGCTTTTTATGATTTTATGATTTCCAGTGCTGACTGTACCGTGTCTTTAGCTTTAAGTGAAGCGCTCAAGGCAGACCACGGGTTCAATGGTGAAAGTCACACCATCCACGATCTCGTCGAGATTCTGTCAGAATATGATCCTATGACACGCAACTATTTGCAGTTCGTGACTGGCGTGCAGGGGAAGCTTCCACTTATCTTGAGGAGCTGATAGTTACATCTAAATACACTAAGTGGACAAAATGATTGACCGATGCGTTTTCGGTCATTTCTTATCCAAATCACTCCAGATAAATTGTGAAAATGAAGTTCTGTTAATTTCATGACGATGTGCACAGTTTAAACCATACCTTTCCTGCTGTATTCTCCTTAGATAAAAAGGTTACCTGTTTTCTGAAAAATTGAGTCTGTGGAATCATCTTGTATGGTAAAACGGTGTACACACCATGAAAGTACTTGAAAAATGGACCTCGCACATATTTTATTTGACCTGCATTTATGGGGTCTTGAGCTCACAGCAAAGCATGCAAGTTGTCCATTTTTGGCATTTTGTGGTCATTTTGCACAAAAAATGCTCAAAATGGCCAACTTGCATTGGGTATTGCAAGCCCAAAACCCCATGAATCTGGGTCAACCAAAAGGTGTATGAGGTCCATTTTGCAAGTACTTTCAGGGTGTGTAATCCGTTCTATCATACAAGGTGATTCCACAGACTCGATTTTTCAGAAAATGGGTAAACTTTTTATCTACGGAGAATACAGCGGGAAAGGATGGTTTAAACTGTGCAAATCATCATGAAATCGACAGAACTTTATTCTCACAATTTATTTGGAGTGATTTGGGTGAGAAATGACCGAAAACGCATTGGTCAATCATTTTGTCCACTTAGTGTATATATATATTTGTAATTGTCTCACCTTAGATATGAATTGTTTAAAATACTTCTATGTATCAATAATGGCAAATGTCTAAATGGTCGTTATTAATCTCACACACTATGAAAGGATCAACCACTCCAACAGCCAAAACCATACCTTTACCGCGGTTTTGGAACCGTGGTAAAACTGGTGCCGGTACAGTATGGGTTGAGGGTTTTATGGTTTAGGCCCCAGGCTGAACCATACCCTTACCCCCAGACCCGTACCCGTAACACCGTGGTTATACCCTTACCCTTGCCATACACTAATAATCATGACTGTCGCACAAGCAAGATAAAGTCCCCAAGTCGTCAAATTGGGGTGTCTCGAAGTTCCGTGTGGATCAGGATGTCTAGTGAATATGCTCCCACCATTTAGTACGGGTATTTCAAAATCCTTTCGACGGAGTGATGTGAGTATGTTGCCGGAGAGTGCACTAGGCGCTGAGGGCCGCAATCGTTGGGCGGGAGATAGGGGGAGATGCTGTTTAAAGGTCGGACCCACCATTTAACGATCAAAATAACCTGAATTCCAAGTCAAAAAAACCTGAGAGGTCGCAGCTCAAGATATGCCGGGCTGAAATTAATTAGAATTGAATCATCAGGTTAGAAATAACACTAATCAAGAGACAAAAAAATCAACATTTTAGGCGCCGACAGTGTCAAATCATTCAATTTAGAATGTCTTCATGCATAAATCCAAGCAATCCAACAATTATCCGGTTGGTGGGGTGATGTAAAAAAAATTGCGCTCTGAGCTGTCTACTTGAATTTCTTGATCAGAACAGAAAAGGTAGTGTTTCCGTGCTCACCAACATATACAATGCATATTTCAGAATGATTTCAGATTGGAATCCCAAAGTTCATTTCTCAACAGTCGAGGCAGCGGCAGTGAAAGACTGCCGCTGCATTGTGGATGTGCCGCAGATGCCCAGTGCCGCAATCGTTCGGGGTCTCCAATGCGGCCAGGAAAATTCTGGAGGATCGGACCGTCGAATTATTAAAACAAAATTGGTTGAAGATTGACCATGAAAGTGGGAGATCAGCATAGTTCAACCAACACCTAGTACCGGCCACGAGTCGTCGTACGGGAGGAAGTTTGTTTGAAATAATGAATGGAATATATAACTACGAATCTTAACACAAATCTAGTGCCCACAGTAATCCCAGCGATGTTTATGGGCTGCCACAAGACAAGATTGACCAGCTGCGACAAAAGGTGAAATTAGAAATGAGCAACAAATAATACACGACGGACAATCCACAGGAGTTGGGCACGTAGATGATAGTTCAAGTCTTGAAACTATCCAATCGTTTAACCGGAATGGCTGTATCTATAAATCAGAGTGATATCAACCATATTCCGGTTTGTGTACGGCTGTAAAACTTTCTGCATCCTAAACTATATTTTGAATAACTTCATTAGAATATCCAGGATGGTGTTGTGGGCTCACGAGGACATCTAATGCATATGTCAGAATGATTTCAGATCGGAATCCTGATGTTCATTTTTACATTGTTAAGGTAGCGGCGCTGCATTGTGGCTGTGTTGCCGCAGGAAGTGCCGCAGACGTTGAAGGGAGCATTGGATATGAAGGTGGCACAGAATTTGGGTCATCAACAATAAATATGAGCTTAGTTCAGACTTTGGATATGAAGTTCATTTCTACATTTTAAGGTAGTGACAGTGAAAAGTGCCGCTGCATTGTGGCTGTGTTGCCACAGAGAGTGCCGCAGACATTGAAGGGAGCATTGGATACGAAGATGGCAGGGAGTTTGGGTCATCAACAGTCAATATGAGCTTAGTTCGGACTTTGGGTATGATGTCGGTGGTGATATCACTAGAAGTACTTCAGCTGGAGTGTTGTGAGGTAAGAATCGTGTCCGAACTGGTAAGAGTAGCGTCACAGAGGCCTCATGGCCCGTTGTATACAGAAGCTGCATTTGTTCGAGCCAAAGTAGGGGCGTACATACAATGTGAGTTGCCGCAGACAGCAGCAACACTGTTGCAGATGATCAACTTGAGTGACGCAGCATGGTTGAAAATTGCCGCTGTGTTGCTACATTGCCGCTGTATCATTGCTTCTGACTGCCGCAGACAAAATGCAGGACTTCCGCAGACAGAGTATGAGTGCCGCAACAAAGTGGCAACTTTGCCGCTGCCAGTGCCGCAGACTGCCGCTGCAAGCACCCAAAACTCTTGTCTCAACCTCGCGTAAAAGCTTATGTTTGATCCAAAATCAATGTGGAACAATGTATTCACCCTTCTAGTGCCTTGCTACATGATATTCAAGGGAAGTGGACCGCGCTGGAGGTCAGTGTAACATGTGCCGCAAAACTAACTGCTGCAGACTGCCGCGGCACTGCCGCAGCGGCACTGCAGCGGCAAAATCCCTTTGCCCCTTAGAGCCTTAGCTTACTGGTCTTTCTCGAAAGAATAAGAATGGTTGTATATTATGGTGTAGATATTCATAAATCTAGGCTGGAGCTCATGATCAAGTCTGCGCGAAAATCCAGTAATCACCGCGTCACCATACAAGACTTCCGCCCTGATCCAGGATAACAAATCCCCTAGCTCTATCCTTCTCGTCCTCACTGTCGCTATCTTCTTCCCAAAGTCATCATAAGGGCACGGAACTTCGACCGCTATATCCCATTGGGTGTAAATGCTGTTTGGTGTGCTCGGTACCCCCATCATATCTTATGGTAGGTTACAGCGCCTGGATCTATTCTGAAGATCTAACTCGGAAGCGCGCCCCAATGTCTAAATCTATCCATTCAGGCCATCATTCACGACGGGAAGGTCCCAAGCGTGAACAACGTCTGCTTCGTCTTTCCCTTCCCCTTCTTCTTCCCACCTCCAGCCGCAGGCGCATCCACCTCCTCCCTCGTCTCATTCGCACCAGTGTTCCCACCACTAGGACTGGCATTCGCATTACTCGCAGCACCCCACGCTGTGCCCCGCGGCGCCCCCTTGCTCCCCAAGATATTCCTCAAGGATACAGTCCCGCTGACCTTTTCCTTCTGCCTCGCGTTCGCCGAGGGCGGCAGCTCTGGGAACAGCTCCAGAGAGATGAGGTCGCGCGCGGAGGACTCAGAGGCGCGGAAGGAGCGGATGGCGGCGCGTGCCGCCGGAAGAGCGGTGGAGGGGTTGGTGGCAAGGGAGGCGAGGCGGGAGAAGGCGGCGTGTTGGCTGTTCACAGAAGTAGATATTAGTGACAAAGTAAATTTTTGGGGGGAGAAGAGACTTTCTCGTGCATGTGCTTGCAGAGCTCGTCGTCACTAAAGAAGCACTCGCGGCAGAATTCGCACAGTGGGTGTGTGCCGCCTTCGATTTTGTCTTTCCCATTCCTGGCGGCAGCAGATTTGTTGCTGGAGCGTTGGTGGGAGAGCATTGAGGGGAGATGCAGGGGGAGGATGTTGGGCGGGTAGAGCGTGTGTTCGTGGGCGAAGACTTTCTTGTGGCGGATGCATAAATCGCTAATCGATAAGTCGTAATGAGTTTCGAGTTGGAGAGGGAGAAATGAAACAGAGACGCACCACATAAGTCGACCATGCGTCGCACGAACATGGAGCTTCAAGTCGCCCCAGCCGTTTCCCAGGTAGACGCACTCGGTGTCGGGGCAATTGAAGCGCAGGAGAAGGATGGTTTCCTCCAGAATCTCCTGCGTGTCGAAGTATATGCTCAGCTTCGCGTCCTTCCAAGACATATTCTCCGTATCAAGCGATTCAAAAAGCGCATCGGCCGAGGCGGTGAATACCATCACTGGTTGCGCATTCTTCCGTCCCCAAAAAATCAGATCCTGTATCTCGGCGCAGAAGAACAGAAAACGCACTTCACAAAAAGTACAGTCGTTCTTCTTGTACAATGCCCGCAAACGGAGAGAACAGACATGGCACGTCCGGTGGTTGCATTTAGAGACAGCGTAGTATTTGATCACTTCCGCGCAGATCCAGCAAATGGCCGCGATCTCGCTTCCAGGCTGTTCTTTGGTCGAGCTGTAAAGCTCCTTTTGGCGAATCTGCGCTGTGTCTTGGGTCCAGCGAGAGATTTCCGCCAGGTCGCGGTCGTCGCGGTCACCTGTATTGGATGACAATGAATGGTCACCGATAATAGGCGATGCAGGTTTAAGCGGTTTCCCGAGACCGGCTGGCGTTGGTTCCGGCGGCCAAACCATATTTTGGACCACAATTTGGGTTACCGGCCTAGCAGTGGGGTCTTGTGCCCAGTACGCCGATACATACTGCCAGAGAGTATCCGACATGGCGGGGGAGCCAGAGGGCCGTGTTTGTCGTTCACCGGTGATGAGTTTTATCATAGCCCTAGGCACAGGTAGGTCTGAAAACGGAGGTCGCCCTGTATACAACTGGAAAATTTCAGAAGAGGTGATGCGAAAAAAAGAAATGTTACCTCGAAGCAGACACAACCAAATGCATACACATCACTTGCGGGTGTTAGAGCAAACTTGAGCCCAAACTGGTCGGGAACAAGTAATTCCGGGGCCATCCAGTAAAGACTGCCTCCTCGGTTGGTGGTCGTCGAGAAAGTGGCATTGTCGACAATGCTGAGCCCGAAATCGGCCAAGCATGCACTCCAGTCCTCATTGATCAGAATGTTTGTCTGGGGTCAGTGACATGATCAATCGACCATATAATGCATCGTTAGAAATCGCTTACTCCTCGTAGGTCACCATGGACGATGCGGCTGGAATGAAGGTAGGCCAGGCCTTGCACGATTTCGTAGAGCTTGACTGTTGTGTTACAATGGCGTGAATCAAAGCTAAACAAAAAGCTCACTAATTTATCCACATTGCTATGGCCGTATTCTTTGAGATAGTTCAGGACGGTGCCATGCTCCATCCAGGGTGAAACCATGCAAAGAGATGACGGAAAACTATCCCCCTCGATTCCCAAGAACGGCAAGATATACTGGTGATGCAATTCTTTCCAAACGAGAGCTTCACGGCAGAATTTCTATGGTCCCTAAGTACACACCACAGTACCCTACGGACTGAAAACTCACCGAACGAATGTGGCGCAAATCTGAACCACGCATATACTGGACGGCCCGCATGTACTTTAAAGCAACGGTCCGGTTACCGTATGAGGCACGATAAATGTCTCCAAATCCGCCTCCATAGGTAGGACGTTCTCCTTTTCCGGTCACTCCAGTGATGAAGAGCGAAGATGGTAGTCTACCGCACGACACAGACAGCTTGCGAATGATACGGCAGGCCATCCGACTATGTTCCTGCGCTACTAAGAACTCCTCGTCCAGTGTCTGAGGTACAAATCAATCAGGAGTTGCGCAAATTGTGGAAATTTTTACACTTTGGACGACATCGAGGAAACATTGGGCGGAGTCGCCCTCCAGGCGGAGTATGGCCGCCTCCTCAGATTTGGAGGGAAAAATTGACAAAAGAAAGGTGGCAATCCGTTCTCCATCTGCGTGCAGGGCAGCTCGGATTTTGGAGTCATTTGCGAGACCAAGGGAGGCGGACAGCTATGAAAAATTTTGTTAAAACATCATTAACGGTAAAACGCTGAATCTACCTCAAGCAGCGTTTTTCGGCATGCCAAGCTCTGAATGATCCCAGTGAGAACATTTTCCGATGCCATAGAAAGTAGGTATCCGTCCAACGTCATCTGTAGCTGGGCGACTTCACTTGGGCTCTGGCTGGACCCAAGTAAGACAAAAGTCAACTTGTGGCAAGAATAACGACACTGACCCAGGAATTCCAACACTGCACGCCTCTCTGAGGCATGAAATCAAAGCCTGGACACCTTTCAGCATTGCACCAGGCGAATTGCAGCCATAGAAATTACCTCATATATCAGGGTCCGCCTGGGCAATGGGCCCAATTCAAGACGGCCGCGACGCTCTTGATCCTCCTTGACAAACTCAAGCCCGCTCATTGAGCGTCACTGAAAGAGGGAAGGTCGTAGGAAGGCTGTCCACGTGTCGCTTCAGCTATTTTTGCTCCTCAACAGCTATTTATTACGTTGGCGCTGTGAAGTGATTTATATCAGTGGCGTTGGCTGTGCAGCCATGTGGTCAAACCATATTGTAATTATCCGCGATGCCCATGGCCTACTAGTAGGGGTGCTCAATTCCTATCTCGTGGGCCCATCCCGTGGCATATTTGGTCGAAACAAATAAAGATTCAAACTCCGCCAGGCAACAAACCGTTTTGCACATCCTCTTGCTTCATTTCCTAGCCCAACTTTGACTCTAAACTCACCCTAACTTTTAGTCACTCATCTGGATCAATTTTACAAGGCCTGACAAATTTGAGGGGCCCGCAACTTCGGGGTTTTGCGACATTCATACAAGTATATTTATATCTGGCAATGAACATTGTATTGAAGGAAGATAAACACTTGGGGTACCATTCTTTACCTCATTGAATATATTTTGGGGCTCATTTGTCTCTGAAATGTGGGTAGGAACAGTGGGGTTGAGATCAAGACGAAGCGGAGTTTGAATCTTTATTTGTTTCGACCAAATATGCCACGGGACGGGCCGCCCACGAGATAGGAATTGAGCACCCCTAGTCACCCCTCCAGACGTCCCGACGCATATCTCTGGAAACGTTATTAAATACTCTGGCCATAAGATACACTGCATTCCGTGGCCTCATCGGGAGACCGACGGGGGTCGGGGGATTCAACTTTACTTGCTGTTAGACACGGCCTTTTCATTTCCTCAGACTGATCAAAATAATCAAATAGCGGCTTGATAGCGGCAGCTAGGTGTGCGATCATCACGGAAACAGGTGTAAACAAACTCAGATCATCTCACAGTTGTCCTACCCTCTACTTACAGATGCCAAGCACATTGCAAGCACACGCGTTCTTTGAGTCTATAAAACAACGATTATGCTAATTGAGTAAACTAAGGGTTGTCGGCGTATGGCGGCAGACTCTGTCGATGCCTAGGTCAGCCGAGGTCAGCCGACGGGGGTCAGGTGGTGGTTCGGAAATGAAATGGCCGTGTCTAACAGCAAGGAAAGTTGAATCTGCCGACCCCCATCTGTCTCCCGACGAGGCCACGGAATGCAGTGTATCTTATGGCCAGAGTATTTAATAACGTTTCCAGAGATATGCGTCGGGACGTCTGGAGGGGTGACTAGTAGGCCATGGGCACCGCGGATAATTACAATATGGTTTGACCACATGGCTGCACAGCCAACGCCACTGATATAAATCACTTCACAGCGCCAACGTAATAAATAGCTGTTGAGGAGCAAAAATAGCTGAAGCGACACGTGGACAGCCTTCCTACGACCTTCCCTCTTTCAGTGACGCTCAATGAGCGGGCTTGAGTTTGTCAAGGAGGATCAAGAGCGTCGCGGCCGTCTTGAATTGGGCCCATTGCCCAGGCGGACCCTGATATATGAGGTAATTTCTATGGCTGCAATTCGCCTGGTGCAATGCTGAAAGGTGTCCAGGCTTTGATTTCATGCCTCAGAGAGGCGTGCAGTGTTGGAATTCCTGGGTCAGTGTCGTTATTCTTGCCACAAGTTGACTTTTGTCTTACTTGGGTCCAGCCAGAGCCCAAGTGAAGTCGCCCAGCTACAGATGACGTTGGACGGATACCTACTTTCTATGGCATCGGAAAATGTTCTCACTGGGATCATTCAGAGCTTGGCATGCCGAAAAACGCTGCTTGAGGTAGATTCAGCGTTTTACCGTTAATGATGTTTTAACAAAATTTTTCATAGCTGTCCGCCTCCCTTGGTCTCGCAAATGACTCCAAAATCCGAGCTGCCCTGCACGCAGATGGAGAACGGATTGCCACCTTTCTTTTGTCAATTTTTCCCTCCAAATCTGAGGAGGCGGCCATACTCCGCCTGGAGGGCGACTCCGCCCAATGTTTCCTCGATGTCGTCCAAAGTGTAAAAATTTCCACAATTTGCGCAACTCCTGATTGATTTGTACCTCAGACACTGGACAAGGAGTTCTTAGTAGCGCAGGAACATAGTCGGATGGCCTGCCGTATCATTCGCAAGCTGTCTGTGTCGTGCGGTAGACTACCATCTTCGCTCTTCATCACTGGAGTGACCGGAAAAGGAGAACGTCCTACCTATGGAGGCGGATTTGGAGACATTTATCGTGCCTCATACGGTAACCGGACCGTTGCTTTAAAGTACATGCGGGCCGTCCAGTATATGCGTGGTTCAGATTTGCGCCACATTCGTTCGGTGAGTTTTCAGTCCGTAGGGTACTGTGGTGTGTACTTAGGGACCATAGAAATTCTGCCGTGAAAGCTCTCGTTTGGAAAGAATTGCATCACCAGTATATCTTGCCGTTCTTGGGAATCGAGGGGGATAGTTTTCCGTCATCTCTTTGCATGGTTTCACCCTGGATGGAGCACGGCACCGTCCTGAACTATCTCAAAGAATACGGCCATAGCAATGTGGATAAATTAGTGAGCTTTTTGTTTAGCTTTGATTCACGCCATTGTAACACAACAGTCAAGCTCTACGAAATCGTGCAAGGCCTGGCCTACCTTCATTTCCGCCGCATCGTCCATGGTGACCTACGAGGAGTAAGCGATTTCTAACGATGCATTATATGGTCGATTGATCATGTCACTGACCCCAGACAAACATTCTGATCAAGAAGGACTGGAGTGCATGCTTGGCCGATTTCGGGCTCAGCGTTTTCTCCGATGCCACCCTGACCTCAACTCGAGGAGGCAGTCTTTACTGGATGGCCCCGGAATTATTTGTTCCTGAACGGTTTGGGCTCAAGTTTGCTCTAACACCCGCAAGTGATGTGTATGCATTTGGTTGTGTCTGCTTCGAGGTAACTTTTTTTTTTTTCGCATCACCTGTTCTGAAATTTTCCAGCTGTATACAGGGCGACCCCCGTTTTCAGACCTACCTGAGCTTGGGGCTATGATGAAAGTCATCGACAGTGAGCGACAAACACTGCCCTCTGGCTGCCCTGCGATGTCGGATACTCTCTGGCGGCATATATCGGTGTACTGGGCACAAGACCCCACTGCTAGGCCTGTAACCGAAATTGTGGTCCAAAATATGGTTTGGCCGCCGGGACCACTGCCAGCCGGTCTCGAGACACCGCTTAAACCTGCATCGCCTATTATCGGTGACCATTCATTGTCACCTAGTACAAGTGACCGCGATCACTGCCACCTGGCGGAAATCCCTCGCAGAACCCAAGACATAGCGCAGATTCGTCAAAAGGACGCCAAGCATGCGACGGCGGGGCGGAGCACCACGCAGGTGCAAAACCGCGTCGCGCGGACGATGCCTTTGTCTTCCTCGTCCAACTCCTCTTTCCTCACCGCCGCCCCGCGCTTCCCAGCCCTCGTGCCCGGCGTCGCGTTCTCATATTTATCCGAGCGTGGCGGGGCCTGGCAGTTCTCGAGCCCGCTGTTCCCGGAGCTGCCGGCGTCAGCGCCGGCGAGGCAGAAGCCGCCGGTGAGTGGGAACGTGTCATTGAGGAATATATTGGGGACGGAGCCGGCGCTGGGGCGTGGGGCTCAGGTGCGGGCGGAGGTGCGGGTATATCACCAAGCCCGAATGCGAGTAATGAGCAGAGGGAGGAGGATGGCGAGGGAGTCCCGCCGCGTGTGGGTGTGGGTGCAGGTGTGGGTGCGGGTGCAGGTGTAGGTGCGGGTGGTGGTGCAGCTGTGGTTGGGAAGAAGAGGAAGATGAAGCAGACGTTGTTCACAATAGGGATGGTCCCGTTGTAGGAGAGGTATAAGAGGTTATATGTACATCCTTGGGCAGAGAGCATCAGCCTCTCGTTGTTAGAACGCTGACCACAGATTGAGCGCTTGTATTCTGGCATGAATGCAATGGTTACGGTGAAGTAGGGGAATGTACCCAAGGGCAGGTTCGGAATAAAAGGGATGAGCATGGGGAAAGAGCCGACTGGTAGGTGTAAAAGGTGATAGCAAAATGGAGTAAGACTGTAAGTAATGACTCCAACGCGAAGTCAAGAGTCAGATAGGTCCGACGCGAAGTCAAGAACCAAATAGATCTGACGCGAAGTCAAGATCAAGCAGTAACGAGACAATGCAAGCTGATACACGGTCAGAGGACGGTGGAGATGCAAGAGACGGATATTTGATAGAGCAAGTTGAATGAGAGACGAGAATAGTACGCTAGAACGATTCCCCAGTCCTGCCACGACGCTGGGAGATGGTGGCAAGAAGCCAATGAGAAGGTGTCCATTCTGAGTGTCCAGACAAGTTTACAATAACAAGACCGAGTACTGTACTATTACAATCCAATCGACAAGGGGTGTAACGCGTGACCCGATTTTCGGATTCGACAATTCGACAACCGATTTTTTTTGCGTGACACCCGAAAAAAATTTCAACAAATTCAACAAAATTTTGGCTGAATTTGAGCTTTTTTGTAAGGGGACAATGATTTTTTGCATGATGAACCGTCCGCTACTAGATTCGACAACTGTGTGCGTTACGAGTGACCAACCACCAAGTTCACCATCGACAGGTACCCACGTGACGCGTGACTGTCGAATTGATTGTAATAGTACAGTATCGAAATCTCACCCGAGGCGTCTGTTCTTTGGGGCCCTCGGGGCTGTAGTCTCTCCTAGACAGATGCTACAATTGTTGAAGCTCGTACCTCGCATGTTGTAGTCTGTTGATTTCCTTGATCAACCTCGACATAAGTGGCGGTTTAACTCCAATTGCGGTGATCGCCGTTTAGGATATTTGTTGCTTCCTCAATTAGCATGCAGGTCACCCAGCTATATTTTTAACACATACAGGACATTGAAATGAATAATACCATGCAGAAAAGTTGACAAAATCCGACCAGATGGCTGAGTAATAACTATATTTTGTCAATGTCTGGATAAATATATTATCACAGTCATATTCAACTAGAGTTTCAATGAATCTGGCCTACTTTAGAATTCTACAGACAGTGTCTGTGGATAAATATTTAGCACCATAGAGTCTTTTAATCAAATATTCAGTATGAACACTCATGCTCGCTCCCTTAAGTTTAATGGTGTGTTCGGCAACAAAGAATCTGGGACCTTGATCAACCCGTAGATTCCCCCCTAGGTTGAATGTTCCCATCTTCACATCCAAGAACTTCGGAGGCAGAACAATAGGAGGGAGACAAATGAGTTTTACTTTATTGTATAACCAGTATTGTATACGAACTAACGGTCAACAGATTGGTGAGCAATAATCCGTCGGGTTTCAGGTCTCAGGGCGGGCCATATCGTCGAAATTAGTTTCTTGATAGTGGCATTCAAGGGTAACAGAGACAATAATGGGCTTTTCCGTTTGGTGATGAACTCTCTGGTCTTCTGGATGGTACTTGGAACACCAGGTTACAAATTCAATATCAAATTGTAATGTGTGCTAATCAAATCACAGGATGCTTGAGTGGCTGAGAAATGGCAGCTATGAGCATGCAGATGGGTCGCATAAAGCCTGCGGACAGCACTAAACGGAGGCAGGTCTCCGCGGACGGAACCGACAGGAGGACCAAGACAGTTATAAGAAGCCAATTTTTTACGTTGTAAAAAACACGGAACAAGTATCCGAATAGGCAATTATTTAACTACTTTTGTTTTTATTTCTATATGCTTCTCAAATGTCATTTTAGTTTTGCTCACGCTACAGCATAATAATAAGGGAGGTCAAAGCGGTCTCTGGGGGCCGATTCTGGCTTGATTCTGGTCTCGATTGTGGGGCCGATTCTGGGGTTGATTTTGTCCGACAATCGCTCTAGAATCTGCAGAATCGAGAATCAACCAGAATCAGTGTTCCTCCTCCAGAGGAGGAACATCGATTCACAGTGAATCGTGTTCGATTCGCGAGAACGTCGATTCTGGCGCCAAAATCGATGTCAGAATCAGCGCCCGAATCGACATGGCAGAAAGTTTAAGAGTTTGCATTCAGACATGAAGGTTGGGTGAAGGAATAGGAAGCCTGAGAACAACAATCCCTACACCTGAGAGCAACCAGTTCCGCACCCGAACGACAGGGAAGATACCCATTATGTGGCCCTGTTTGCAACGGAGGGCAATAAAGGGTGAGCTACCACACGTGATCTCCCTCCTATAACCCTTTTGGGTCGCGCCACCAATAAGTAAATAGACTAAGTGTCACTCAATGCTTAAGCTACTACGTGACCATGAATACATAGACTAGGCCTATGCTACTAAAGGAACAAGTTCAACCCCTCAGAACAAATAGATCCGAAAATCCCCGACATACGGAACATTCCGCGAATTCCGAGGAGAAGCCCTTTTCGTAAGACCAGTCCAGATTCTGGTCAGTTTTTAATGTCTTGCAATATTGTTGGAACAGAAGGGGACTCATGAACTTCAGCTACGGATTGATCACATATTCTGAAATGTGATATGCAGCTGATGCTGAGATATCGGCACATCTTGTCCGCGAATTTTGGCAGGGAGCCCCTCAGACGTAATAGGAGCAAAGAACAAAAAGTTTTTTACTCGGTGAAAAATCCCGTTTTGATGGAAAATAACATTAGGAAACATTACAGCCACTACAAATATTTGAATCGAATTTAAGCACTGCCATCAATTTATCACAACACAGCCACTAAAAAGTCCCTCAACGATCAGCGTCACTAGTCTCAAAAACTGAGAAAAAGGGTGATCTGAGTTTTGAAAGGGACAATCCTTATTACATAAGTACTTGTAATCGGAGTTTGAAAAAAAAACGCGTCACATCACACCTGTTACGGAGGACTTCGATGCACTTTTCTTCCTTTTGCGAGTCTACCTTGGATTTAAGCACGTGTATTATCACTCTAGCAACCTCCAGCAACCATTCCATGAAAGGAGATACCCCACCACCCCTCCGAGGCATTACCTTGGTTCACAAGTACAACAAAACCCCGAGACTCACGATTCCTGTCATCCCTCCTCCTCCTGCCTCTGCACTGAGCTCTGCAGCGCAAAGTCCCATCACTCCAGTATTGGGTGCATCCAGTCTGATCCCATCAGGAAAAAAGCTAACTACTACATAGTGAAATGTAGACTATGTATTGCCTGTAGTCCTGTACAAAGGTCCCCTTTATGTAGCCCTCTGTAGTCAACCATCAAATGTCTGTGACACTCTGTAGTCACCTGTAGCTAACCGCGAAACTACTGTATTCATCTGTGGCAAAGCACTAGGGCAACAAACGTGCTCTGTTTGGGGGAAGGGGTTTTTTTTTGCATGCAAAAGAACTAAGAGCATCAATTCCAACCACTTCATGTGCCTTGCCACACACAACATAGGGGATTAATGTGAACTTGAATGTTTTAACAAATGACGATGTCATGACTCAAAAGTGTTTGGAGTCAGAATCAATTTATGACCCACGCTTCGCCTCTAAGAAATTGAGGGCAGTTCAATGACTTCCCACTTCACAGACAGTCTAGTGCTATTTTTCGAATCATCACGAATGGACAAGATTCGCATTTTTGCATTACGAAGCAGCAGGCACACAATTGGTCATTCGTTTTTACAAATTTATTAACTACGCACAGGATTGCACAGCCACTTACCACACTGCACAGCATGAATAATTAATCATGCACAGCCTGCCTGATTAATTAAGCACAGGATTGCACAGCCACTTACCAAACAGCACAGCAACTTTAATTAATCACGCACAGCTTGGTGATAAATTGCTTGACAACTAGGCAACAGTGACAAGCTAAATTGTGATGGGAGACTAGGGTCGCCTAGCAACTGGCAACTTAAATTGTGTTTCAAAGGATGGATTTTGTAATCAGGATGACTCATCAATGTAGCCAGTAGTATATAAGCCGCTGTATTTGCGTAGTAATAACACACAGAAGATTAGCCCACCAGTACTTTACGTCTATAAGTTTGCTCTTGTTTGTCTCTACACTGCTTTTGGTCATCTTAGTTAGTCATCAGCTAGCTCATTTGCCTAATAAATACCTCAGTGCTTCACACCGAAAGTGACTGTTACGACTGCTAGGTTCTCTCACCCTTGGCATACGATACCCAAGGGACCCTCGTAATCAACTGTATATTATCGGATCGCCATCCCGTTGGCTACTTTGTTTTCTATTTGGTTTGGTCACCCCTGGCATACGATACCCGATCGACCCAATGAGTTATTCGAATAAATCTTTCTACTACCTGCAGGTTTGGGCAACTTGGCATACGATACCCGCCTAACCCTTCTAGTCGTGAGAATCAATCGGTAAAAGCTTACGTAGTATAATACTTTTTGCGGATCAGCAGGTTTACTCACCTTGGCATACGATACCCGAGTAACCCTTCTCTTTGATGGTAATACTTGTGCTACACGTAGTTACATTTTAGCTACATTCATACAAGCTCCCGCATCTACTTAGATTTACCTCTATTTAGCTACCCCCTATTCTTTTGTACGTTACCTCCCCTACCTACATTAGAATACTCTTTTTCCAGGACTACCTACATTACCTACATATTCTAGATTCGCACTTACTAATCCCCACCCCTCACTATTTTCGAGATCACCTCAATTTAGTGACAATCCCCTGATACAATAATTTTTCGAGCCAGAGAGAATCGCTCGAATAACGACACTTCCAGCGCACCTCTCGTATAACAAATTATATGGACGACAATGATTACAGGGATTAAACTGGTGACCTCACACACAAGGAGAAAATTAAAGAAGATAATACTTACCACTAAGCCATAATACAGAGTAAAAACTACTGGTATGTTACATCGGCTACAAGTGTCTACATGAATCCTGCCTTGTCTACAGAGTATTTGTTTTTTCCTGATGCCCCTTATGAGCCCCAAAGCGCTCCAAATGGGATAAGATAGACAATGTTTTGGACTCGTATGGGTTTGAGAGTCTCGGAGACTTCCTAGCCACCCTCTTCCACCACCATTTCCGTGGAGAGTCCGATCCCCGAACAATGCTTCACCGAACCGCAGTAACTTCGTTTTTGCAAGGGACTTCGACCTTCAAAATGGCGGATTTCATTCAGCTTTTGTACGATCATCCCCAAGGCCGCCCGAAGAAGCATGCGGAGCAGCAAGCCGCCGCCTTCTCCTCGTCAATACCACTTGAAGACATAAGATTTTCTCGACCTTGCTTATCCGCATGGGCTACGCGACTTGTCGGGAACGAGGCTTATCGGTGCATGGGCCGGATGGCGAAGAAGAAAGACGATACCGAAAACTGCACCCATATCCGCGCGACAACGAATGGTCGCAAAGAAGGCGCCAATGTGGTCACTTGGGAGCGTATTAAATTTACGATAAAAGGTCTCGCCGACTAGTATCGCGAGGAAAAACTTGTTTGGTACTTGACGGAGTCAATGAGTGCTCCACGCAAAAATGGTGTTTGTGCGGAAGCGTCGTCCCCATCCCGTGGTATGATATTTCCTTCTACAGCGCTTATCCCTTCCACTGATTATGGACGGCATTTAGATACAAGTCGGTGCCATCAGCGCATTCAGTATCAGCCGGTAGGTAGGTAGGTAGGTAGTATTACACGGCACGGTCCACTCATGAACACCGGTTTCCAGGAAGTATCCCGCTGTACACGCTATTACAGCATCGTCCCTAGGCCCCCAAAAATCCCGTTGGCCGAGCTCACGGTCGCAGTACGCCGACTCGCCGCGGTAGAACTAAAAGAATTCAAGGAAACAAACAGTCAGCACTTCAAGCACGATTAGCCTCACTCAATCGATAGACAGGAACGGCATAGAAGACTTCAAGAACAATTCGTACGCCAGCGGTGATCTCGCACTACCCCTGGGTATCTGGCACTTGGTGTGTAAATCCCACGTCGACGTCAAGCGCGTATATTGTCGTTTCGGCTCTACTGTTAGCGACAGCGCAGCGCGTCACGCCCTCAATTCCATGACCGATGCCAGTCTTGTTGCTCTACAAAGTAGTGTGCGCGACGCGACTGCTCGCGGCGAATCCGAATGGGGAAATTTTTTCGACAGTGTTCAACAGCACTCGTTGGTGTACGAACATGGACTTGGTCGCGATAAGCAGATGATGCTTGGCACTGCATGCACAACATTCCGCTACGAGGATACGAAGCCTGGGGGATTCAACGCAGACGATCACATTGCGCGTATTATCAAGCAGGAACGCCAATCCATGACAACGGAGAGTGTTTATGGAGCGTCACGGAACTCCATTTCGTCCGGGTTCTGGAGAACTTTTCCCCCCATTTGATCCATCTTCTGCCCGAAATTTCTGCTCGCTTTCGCAGTGCCCCAATTGCAAAGCACCAAAATTTACGCGGACATTTTACGCGACAGGGAAGAGCTCCGCAAGGCTGCGCTTCCTGGAGCCATGAATATAGATCACAACGCCCCAGCTCCCTCGGATGCAGGCTCTGACACACACTCCTCTTCTCGCTGCAACTCCTCCTCCTCCTCCTCCTCCGCTAGTTCAGTTCCCTCTGCAGGCCTCCAAGATTCAGGGTCGCCTCGTCCTTCTGACGCACACTGCTCCACCGGCCGCAACTACTCCGCAAGCTCTTCTAGGAGCTTTAATAGCACTTGCTCTGCAGCGTCCCATGCTGCGGCAGATGCGGTGGAGGAATGGGATCAGGTTTACCACAGTAACAGTGACGACTGCCTTACGAGCGGGTCGGACCTGGCTGTGACTGTTGATAGTCTCACGGGCCAGATGAGCGCGGATTGGTTCGAAGAGCGAGAGTTTGAGTCATTTTTAGAGCAGTCGTGCGATGATGGCGAGGAGGAGAAGCAGGAGGATTTAGACCCGGAGGACGAGATCCCATCTGACAGCGAACCGGAGGATGGCTCCGACGACGAACAATAAATAGAAACAAGTAGAAGGCTACCTGCGAGTTGTTTCTGAGCGGAAAGGAGAGAGCTGGGTTGATATAAAACTATTCCGCGAGCAGACGTGTCCGGATCACGACCAACGCGGCCCTTCTCCTGCCAAAGCTGGTCTAAGCTGTCTGGAAAACCGAGGGAAATACTGTCCAGTAGCGCCTTGATATTAAGCGCGTTCGAAAATGCGATGGTAGCGATCACGACTTGGCATAGGGGATCTTCATCCATTAATTTCAGAATTTCTTCGTTGTCCTCGAAGAAGCGGAGCGAGTGGTACATCTGGACGCGACGGAGACGATGGGGTCCAGGCGATTGGGACTTCCAAAGATATACGAAGACACGGAAAACAATATCGATGGTACGACAGTGAACGACCGCCTTTCGGCCTGAATTGAGGTATTGAATGAGGTCTGGGAACTCATTCCCACCGAGTCCATGCGACAGAGGCTCCATGATAAATTGTGTGTTGGGCCGCTTGTTCGATAAGTGGAGTACGTGGAAAGAATCACCCGAGATTCCCAGGCTTCAATAAACGGAATCGGACGGAACACCCGGTTGCAGAGTAGCGGAGAGAGCCATGATAGACACAGTGGAAGGTAATCGGCCACGGAATAAGGCGCCAATGTGTTTGAAGAGAACGCGGAAGTCGGATCCCCATTGATTTATCAAATGGGCCTCGTCGACACATCCATAGACAAGATTTTCGCGGAAAGTGTTTGGGGTAGATATTTCTCGCCAAGCTTTGTCGCGGAGATGTTCGGGATCCACGCAAAGAACGTTCCATGTCTTGCACTCTTTGATTTCGCGCACGAGATTTCAACCGGACTTGCGTGCGGCAGTTACGGTTTCCTGGCAATACGCAAAGGCAGGGACTCGCAGTTTGCTGAGCTCAAGAACATGAGAAAGTGAGAGAAATCACAGTGAGCTGAATTAGATCGCACATGTTCGCGGCCAGACCCTTGGTCGGAGTGATAACGAGACCCATGGGAAGCGCGCGGACGGGTAGATCAGGGTATAATGCAGGATTCCGGACCATCTCTCTGAGAATGATAACTGGGACAGCAAACAAGCAGACTTGCCACCACCTGTAGGCTGTAGCGACACAACGAAGGATATCCTCCCCATCGAGAATGCGCTCGACAGGCTTCAGCTGCCATAGATGGAGGCCGTCTTTCCACTAGGGCTGCCGCCCGTTGCCGTGCCCGTTCCGTAGGGGATTCAGGTGTCTCCTCGACGACACGGTCACAGGACGGGTGGAACCCGTTTTCACCCGTCGAAAAATGGCCGTGACGGGTGCACAACGGGTGCACGGCTCGTCACCTTTCAGCGCGTATCAGTCTCAAAAGCACCCTAGTAAGCCCAATTCGTCATTTTAGCTTTCTCGGGGATCAGTAGGCATTGTTCCTGTGGTGTGACGATGACTTCTTCCTTCGCTTCACTCACATCTCTGAGCAAGACTTCGCCCCGAGTGCGCCTCTACGCAGTGTATTGCTCATGGAGCTCAAGTTCACACCTATATACGTGTTGAAGCTGTCTTAGGCTACCTTTTCTTGGCTCACAACGGATGAAAAATGATCCATTTTGGCGCATCAAAAATATAGTTCGCTGCAAGCCAATCTACCATGTTCGCTCCGCATGGATTGAATAACATATGCATCTTCCAGCTGCCTACCGCTCCTTGCCGCCACGGAGATTCATAATTTTTATTGCCGTTCAACTTCTATTGCCAACTTTTTCTAAATGATTTCAAGTCTTGGATCCTCGCATTTCATATGATGGCCTCAAGTCGGATTTCTGGCACGATAAAGACCTTCTCACTCAGCTAGAGGCTTCGAAGATCGCCCTCGACGCCCATTGCAACTCGAACTATGCCGGCCAGAACCACAACATCATTTCTGTTGCTGCGCCGGTCGCGTCGGCCCATCAGTCCGGATTGCCTCAGAAGGATTTCACCGCGAGGTACCGCATCAAAAGGGGTGTCATTATTAACGAGCTCAGGGAGTATTACAACCTTCCCTGCGAATATTTTGCTGGCTGTGATCCCGTTCAGTGGTGGTTTGCCTGTAAAGCCCAGTTCCCTAATCTTTTTTGTCTCGCTCGCGATATCCTCACAATACCCGGTCTGTTTCCATTTACAGTGCTTGTACTACTTACTAATTCAACGCAGGATCTGCGGTTACTGTGGAGCGCATTTTTTCAGGTGGGGGGTGATACCATCTCTCTGAGGAGAGCGAGCCTCAAGCCGGACACCATCAGGACACTTATGATGGTCAAACAACACCTTCGCCTTGCACACAACGCCGTTCAGGAGATCTTGGGGTAGTTCTCGGGTAGTTTAGTTACATCCTGCACCGCCTGAATGAACTTTTATTTCACCCGTCACGCCCCGTGCTACCGTTTACAGCCGTCCCGTCGACTGACCCGTCCCGTGAGGAATCTCAAACTTCAGTCAACGGGCCGTGGAAACAACGGCCGTGCCTGCGGCATACCCGTCGAATCGACGGCCGTTGCCATCACGGCAACGGGCGGCAGCCCTACTTTCCACTCTGGAATCAGCTTTTTGACGATTTCTATGATTGTTCGGCGTCCTTTGGGGTCGCGCCAGCGGTACCGTGGCGCCATGGTGTGGTGAAGACGCGGGCCGAGGTCATGGGAGTGGTTGTAGCAGAGGGAGCAATACCGAGCAATACCGACGCGGCGTGAAGTCCGACGATTATATAATAAGGGCGGGCATCAATCACCCGGGGCGTGGTAAACTACAGACTATCGGGGCTGCCAGTATGTAAAAGGTGTATGTAATGCCCATTTCAAGGCAAAACCCGTGCATCCGAGCAACTTACCTCCCTGGCAACCCTATCTATCTTGGGCTCAGTTCTGTGGGCAGACCGGTGGCTGTGACTTAAGAGAGAGGGCACAGCATCGATCTGCCCACAGGCCTGAGCCCAAGATACACTGCGTTCAGGAACAATAGTTACGCGAGGTTGCAGTAGCTACGAGTCGTACGCCGGTGGTAGGTACGTCCTTGTTCTTATAATGTCGCCTCGACATCTCTCCTACGCATGCTGATATTACTTCAAGGTCCCTCCCCCATGACATCCACCAAGGAAAATTTCTTCTTTTGCGAGCAGACGGGTGTGTCTCTTTGCCAGGCGGTAGATTTCCCTGCTGCTGTTGCGAGATGCGTGCATCTCTTTGCTGTGCGAGAGATTCCTTGCTGCTGTTGCGCGCGTCGTTTCAGCTGCGGCTGTCTCGAGCTTGTCGTTTTGCTGTATTAGGTGCATCTTCCCTTCTGCACAGCCATGCCATCCCTTTTTCAGAATCATCCCCGCTCCGAAACGTTCGTTTCACGAGAGTGAGCGGGGCAGGGCCTAGCAACGTGGTACGGGTATGCAATCCGCGTTAACGCGATGGCGTATTTTCAATTGAGCGACGGTGGTGCCGGAGAATGGAGGGGGTCATCGGCAGCACACATTGGCAGACAGATATGCAGAGGCGGGAGCACGGGGCAGACCTATGCAATCCATAACGGTTTACCATTTCTGACTTAATTGTACCTCTTCTGCAGATTACAATTGTGTTCTCTCCTTGATTCGAAAATTGTAGTGAAATCCAGGCTCAAAATCCCGCCGTTCAGCTCGTCCATCTTCCATTTTCCTACGGTACTGAACTTCGTAAGACTGAATTTTGTTGTAGCAAGAATAGCCGATCATTTGAATCCACCAGCCAGCCAACCGTTATCTACGTGGAAGCCGTATACACTGTGGGCCGTTGGAAACGCCTTCTGGCTTCCCCAGGGGTTTAGGCAGGGTCCAAGCAGCGGATGTACCGCTGCACCGGCGGCACGAAGCATTGCCGCGTCGCCCTCTGCTTCCTCGCGATCATATGCCTATAAGATGCGTTGGGGCTGACTGAGTGAAAACGACAGTTGATTATCTGAACGTACCGTGAACAGACTGGGTATTTTGCGCTCCACAAGGAACTTGATGCTCGTCTGCCATGTATATCCCACATGACCCTGGGTCGCACCAGAATTGAAGGCAATACAGAGATCGGGGGTCTCGAACTGGTCACCTTGTTTTCTCACAAAGTCGTGGTATGTGCTGCAAATACGATCAGTGGTCTCCAGCAGCATAAGCGTGGTCAAGACCAACTCTGCAGCACATTTGAGCACGCAAGAACGGCCGCGTGCGATGCATTCACTGGAAAATAAGTGAAAGAAATTTTCAACCGTGATTGAACGTACGGGCATATTTCATGATCGAATGAATCGCGACTCGGTACCTCGGGACCACACAAGATGAGCTGTTGGCAAATTGGTTAATGTTTCCATCGATGAGAACGATTCGCACTTCGAGTTTGTTCACTTCAGGAAGGCGATGCAAAATTTCTTCAAAGATAAGTCGGCAGCTGACTTCCCGAATGTTGGCACCGAGGACCTGTGGACCTTCAGATTTTCGTATATCCATCCGAGAGGGAAAAATACGGACATGCACCGTCAGTGTTTGTTTCCTAGTCCATGTGTTATCCTCATTGAGCTTGCTGAGCCCGTACAAAATTGTCATGGGCATTGAGAGAGTATCGGAAGCCGAGGAGATCAAGAATGTGGAACTTGGAGGAATTGTCCTAGGCATCCCGTACGACTTGCATATCTCCTCATCAAACTCGCCCTCCCATGTTTTCCCCTTCAAGGACACCCACCGGGATTTAACACGTACTGGGACCCAGAGGAGCTGGCCGCGGCGATCGAGCAGCGAATGCTTAGTGTCGACCTTGGCCTGCAAGCGCACGAATGTATTCATCTGGCAGTGCGAAAGCCCATCGCGCCAATCGGCGGATGGCCTATGATGAAGCGTGTGCGCGGCTTCCCAGTGCGCGGGAGAGCAGCAGAAGCTGCGCATGCAGCTCGGGCAAGGAATCAGGCGCTGCGTCACGTCACCAGTCTCCATCCGCATCACCATTTCCGTGCACGTACTGAGGCAAGGAGGTTCAGAATCACAAAACCAGCAAATGAAACGGAGATGGCCGACCAGACGAGACATCGCGGTTCATGGTGGATCCAGGAATGTTCTACCGCGGTCTGCCTGCAGATTTTCAGTACATGCGGAGAAAGGCACGGATCGAACTCAATATACCTCTGCAGATAAGTGAAATAGATATCGACTTGTTCATCTGTGAGCTTGCGTATTTCCTGAAGGTCGGAGCTTGGCTTTTTTGGAAGCAAAGATACGAGTGTCGCCGCTGCAGCCGAATTTTTCTCGAGCGAGGTGAGGGCCTTGCACATTGGTTTGTGCCTCTTCCAATCCGCCTGATCCACGGAGTCAGAAGAGTGGGATATTTTCGGCTAAACACGCACGTCTTGGCATTCTGCGATGACATTTACTTCAGTTTCAAAGTTACAGAGGGCGAATGCCACTCGGTGACAGTCGACGTACCCTTCCCACAATAGCTGATTCTACGACATCCACCGCATCTGGAAAGCTCGACATCCTCCTCCCTGCAGCACTTGTGGCATGCAAGGCCGATCATAGCTGGCAGAGGTCCCAATTCCATGGTGGTCATTGAAGAACAAAGGCGCAAGACCGTCCCGTGATTTGATCGGACTTACAGCTGTTTCCGAAAAGCTTGACAGTCGCGCGATTTTTCTCCACACATCAACTTTTGATGCAATGCTAAGGATTGCCGTATTTGGCTTCGGATCAGCAACCCGTTCGGCAAGGACCGGAAGATCTGCTGCTCACAGAAGTTGTACTTGGGCTAAAAACGGTTGCAGCCCTCCACAACGTGCTCGGGTCATTATTTGTGCATGAAAAGAACCCAGGCAACTTACAGATGAATATTTGAGAGAAAATTTGTATTAGCTATTGGCGGCTTGGCGCGGCTCGGCTGTGCTCGGCTAACAATCCTTAGCAGCCCATCAAAAGTTGATGTGTGGAAAATCGCGCGACTGTCAAGCTTTTCGGAAACAGCTGTAATCGTGAAATGATAGGGGCAAAGGCTCAGGCGTGCAACTCCAATCCCTTACCTTGGGTGGGTGAGAATAAAACACAAACAAAAAAAAACAAAAAAATTCCGGTTGCCGGTCTCAAGGCGGTACGCCGAGAGCCGAATCTGGCCGCACGAATCCAACTCACTCATTATTGTGTAATACTTATTGGAAAGCACCCTACAGGGTGAACGGACCAAAAACGACAGAAGTTGGCGTCATTGCAAGAATAAGAACACCGACTCGGCGCTCCATACCCCCTACCTCAAAGCACCGAGGAATTCGTGTGGGAACGACTGATCGCAAGTAAGATTTGAGTGGGATAGCGGGAGAGAAACTGCAGTGACCGTGGAATGATGAACGTTGTCTGAGACAAGAGAGGGTAACACTGGTCAGAACCTATAATGTTTGTTTTTTGCGCATGGGTGAACGAAGTGGGGCAAAGATAAAGTGCCGCAGCATGTGCCGCAGCACTCTTGACTTTCCGCCTCAGATCACAACCCAAATCGGGTAATTTGATGGCGGCGCTCACGGCAGACTTTCAAACTCCGCCAGCCACCATGTCAGCCGCTTCCCTTCTGCCTCGCCAATGCCTTGCTCGCGCCCCAGCCAACCTCCACGACCGAAAGGGCCCCGCCCTGATATCCCATGGCCACCTGCCAGCTCTTTCCTCCTTCTATTCTGCCTGTGAGCGCTTGAAGTCGACCCAAAGTCGACCTACGCGTCAGTTCCCTGAGTTTGCGAATCCTTCCCTGAAGGTGTCTGCCACTGCCGAGCACGCGTACGTATCCTCCTTATCCCCACACGCGACAAGCCTACGCCGGCGCCTGCCTACACGGCCCACACCCACAAGACCGACACGTGGGGTGACGGTGCACATCCGCAAGCACCCCGCGGCGGCGACCCCGCAGCGACCGGGCGTGGTATCCCCACGCCCGCACCAGTGTGGCGATACCGGCGGGCGGCACGAGACGACGTACGCTGAGTGAGCGCAGGTCCAGACTGTGCACAATCAGGCTGCAATATGGAGGACTTATCATCGTTGATACTAGGGCTGGAGCGTTGTGATGGTCTTCGCGAGATTGTTCAACAAATTGAGTCAGGAGCAGTCAAGAAGATCAGGGATCGTTATGGTCCTGCAGCGCCTGGATGCCGCGGGACGGCGGACCCCATGTGGTCAAAATACTCTAATCTCGTCTCGATGCGTGAACGACTGGGGCGTATTTTTGAGATTGATTTTGTGGGTGATAAAGATAGGTTTTTCGCGTTTTTTACAGTCTCACCCCCGAATCGTCGCAAGAAACAAAAAATCACGGAAGAACCATCCAATTCCACCGCCACAGAGCACTTTCGGGCTTTTCGCAGGATCGTCGAGGCTCACCCGTGGTGTGAAGCTGACTTGGCAGCCGAGCGCCGTAAAGCCGAATATCTCCAGCAGGGCGGGGAATTTTCCCAGGAAATTTGGGACGCGAAATGGGGACAGCAGAACATATGGGAGGTATGGAGGGTACTTGGAGGCGAAAGATATACAAAAGTGAAAGACGGCGACTCAAATAAACAGCAAGTTGACTGATATTCATTAATATACCAGTTCCTAATTTCTGTCGTACTCCTGCATGAACTCGTGGTTGTCGTTCGGTGAATAAAAATACCGAAACATTGTCACAGCTTCAATTTGGGACCAGCCGCCCCATGCCGCCACCATATCGACACTCCATCTTCTCACCTTGATGCGATATTGACATCCACCACGGCGAAATGAATGTGTGCCGTAAAGAGCCCATGATGCGTACCCGAGATCCTGGAAGTCCTTAGACAATGAACGACTCAATACACTTGCAGTCTGTTGAAATTATTGAATCAGTATGTGTGAGGTTGAATTTTAAGCAGAGAAATCAAACCATGGGTTGTTGTGCACTCACGCGCAAGAATAGCGGGCCCGTCATTTCCACTCCCTGAGGCTTGTACAATGTTGCCAACAGGATAAGTCCTCGGACCGGGCATATCTTTGGGTCATCGTCATTGGCAAACAGCCGCCACGAGTGAAGTAACCCTGTCTGGGCCGATTTTCTCGTGTTCAGGCCTACATCCACATATTCACCTGTTTGAGTTGATTAAAGAATGTCTAACTAATGCTCTGACGCAATTAAAACTCACGCTCTCCAACAATTTTGTCGATATTCAAGAAGCGAATTAGATGCTAGGAAGCCTAGATGTCGGATAAAGATTTGCTGGCCGCACTGGTGCCCGCGGCGCCAGGAGATCAACGCGGTGGGTTAAGAAGTCGGTGGGAAGAGTTCGCAATATACGCAATATAATTTCGATGGAGGCGCTACGTGCACCAGGCGCATCGTGGGCTGCTGAAGGTATGCGAGGCCCCAGGAAGACACCAGGAGTTGAATAAAAAATTTGCGGCGGTGCTACGCACGGTGCACACGTTGTGCGATGAAGATAGCATGCAGGCGCGCAGGTGAGAGACTTGAGGAACTCCATAATGTTGACTAAAAAATCCAGGAGCAGCGCTGCGCGCCACGCACGAGTTTGAACGAGATATTCAACAGAGGAGGTCGCGAGTCCACCAAAGTTTTAATAAAAAGCTTACAGCGGTGAATACCACCGAAATAAAAGACATTGCAGCGCGTAGCGGAGTGTAAATAGCATATGAAGTACTACCTATGCGTCGAAGATCAGACATCAGAATATATGTGGAACAACCCACTCGCAAATATTATGCTAGTGCTTGTGGACCAATCAAAAGCGCATTTACGTCTAAAGTGCGCCAACTGGGCGCACATCAACAGCTGGCGGGACTTTCTAACTGCCCAGCACGGTGTCCATGGCGGCTGACAGCACCTTCGAGCGCGAAGTGCGCCATTCAACGTTGTCCGCGGCCTTCTCAAAGATAAAAATGGCCTGAGGGCAGGAAATCTAATCTATTCTCATTATATATGGCTATCTAGCGTGCCCCATGGCGCGCAAAAACTTAAATATTCATGGGCATGGTATGGCTGGTGGACCCACTATGTTTTTGCGTGCCCCATGCCGTTCTAAGGTGTGATATTGCTGCTGGGGCATGCAGGCTAGACGGTCCGGCTGCCTTGCCTGGGAACGCCCAGGAGAAGGTGTTTACCACTGGCAGCTATGAGGTAAAAAGGGCGAGCACAACTTCGTACCGCGCGATTTTAACATGTATTAATCTCTCCATAGGCTCACATTAAAAGCGACGTTCTGGGGCTCTTTGGCGATGCTAAAATCACCAAAATCTGACCAGAGATGAGTGAGATCTGGACGCGTTTGTTTCCCGCGACGCGTCTGCTTCCGTGCACGTGTCCGGGGTCTTCCGGCCGCATTACATCACGCCCATTTGTCAACGTACCCCGGGTTGATCTAAGGGTTGCTTAAGAAGAAAAATTATTTGCGCTCCTTGCCAAGAAACTTGTACGGTTGGATGATCAGATACATATAGGGGCTCGACGCGTCCCCTCATGACCACAACCACCCATGCAATCAACTAACTCGATCTCTTCGCACTATGTAGAAGGCGAGGGCAATTGATGACGGCTCACAATTTATCCTGCTTCTTAGGCAAGGTGTTCTGGAACCCTCGGAAAATATGACTGTTCATAATGGGCGCCTGTGCGTGTCTGGTGCAAGTCTTTACAAAAGATTGAGGTGAATTTAACACAGCCACTATATTTATTAGCTTGGTTAATCAGGTAGGGGCTACGATGAAAATTTGGTGCTATCAGAGCACCGCAATCTCGATAAATTAATGCAGGAGCCAAAAAGGGGCAATGTACACCGCCAAAGTGGTCGCACGTTGTCAACAGGTGGCATGATCGGCTGGTCGACAGCTTTCTGAAAATCTGGATACCATTCTGTGGCCAGCTGGTACCCAGCTGAACTGGTCGGATTTTCCCTCACCTGTAGGCCACCTGTCCAGACAACTGTCTGCCATATTTCCCAAAATCATGGAATCCAGCCTCAATTGTTTTGCAATATATGTCTAATCAGACTCAACAACATCCCTGTATTCTCCCCCATCCGATTCACTGTTCAGAGCTTCGTCACCTTCATCCTCCGTGCCCTCGTCACTCTCTTCGTCCATCTGCTTCGCTTTCTCGCTGCGGGTGATGTTTCGCCTCCCTCTACCTGCCACCATAGTTTCTCCGCCGGCAGAGGTAGTCGCTCTGCGTGTTTTGGCACGTTTTTTGGGACAGTTGCTCTCGCCGTCATCCTCGTCTCCAGCTTTGCGCTTTTTGGCCGCCGTTTCTGCGCGTTTAGCGCGCTTGCTGTCAAGCGTAGCTCGAAACTCGCGTGCCAATATGTCATGCTTGGCTCGGCGGTCGTCAAATAGGGGTATCGGAGCGACGAGATCTCGAGGAAGGGTTGCGCGCAGGAGGTGTGCATTGTGAAAGGCATGCGTGTTTATGATGAAGCGGTCAAGATTATTGTGGACAATAAATTGCTCGGACTTGTTGGATTTTGTGCGTTCTTGAGTCTGCAATCTGACACCCGTTGCTTCACATTTTGCCGTGTAACAGTCATGCTGCACATTACACTTAAATTTCAGACTCTGCTTTTTGGGTCAATGTCACGAGTTAAACGTTAAATTATAAGGAGGAGTACGAGCCTTGGCTGGAAGAATCCTGAAGGTAATCTCGGAGTTCTGGCGCACAAGTACTGGCATTCCGTAAATCGGATCCCGGGTGGAAAGGACTTGAAAAATCTCGACCACAACCAGAGTAGATTGGTCGGAGACATTAGATAAGATTTCTGAGATTCTCCCACATATTGTTGACTACGAATCGGGTTTCAAACAAATTAAAGCACTTCACGGACCACTCACCTCATCATTAACTGACTGTGCAAAAACCCACGATCCCTCAAAACACTGATCCAACGACTCGCTCGCAACATGTTTGCACTTGTGCCAAAGAGATTCGGCCTTATAGTCGCCAAAATTAAGGGCTCTAGCTGCCGTTGTCGCTTGCAATTTATGCATGACTCGTTCTTTTGTGCCTCGAGGAATCGATAGAAGTTTAACCTCGCCTAGAAAGAGTAAGGTAAGTAATGACAAGCATGAGACGCACACTAGAGCCATGAATTGGTGCTCTGTAACAAGACCATGCACGTGAAAAACATTTGTTTGAGCAATGGTCTTGAGCTGGCGTCCGATCAGAGAGCCCGCATATTGCATAATGTAGTTTGCTCGAATAGCGTGGATTGAGAGTCCGTCGGTCTCTGTGGCTTGGAGGCGATGAGAGTATGTCTGCTTCTTTTCGGAAGACCAAGGGGTATGCGAAACATGCCAGATGTACTTGATAATGCCGAGTAAGATTGTGTGAAGAAGTTCGATAGGGGTGTCTTTCGTAGGATCAAATCCTAGGGAAGCTGAGAAACAGACTCGGAAAATCTGGAGATGAGTCCATACCTTTCATTGTCAAAAAGGGACTATATATCTTATCCCGATTATCGAGCGTCCATTGGATAAGTTCCTTTGAAATATCTTTTTCCGCACGATCCGGAGCTGCCTTTGTGAGTTCCTTGAAGCGGGTAATCAGGTCGTCGATCCAGTACTGTGTGTACACATCTTTGATTCCTGTGTCCGTCTGCGAGTCCTTGACGTGTTTCGCAATCCCGTTACACGCCAATCTAACCTGTCTCTCAAGTTCTATCAGAATCTTTTCTTTCGTGCGCGGGACGCCTGCCTAAAATAAAGAGAAGTTAAATATTTTTTTTTCGGCATGGATAGTGGAAAAGCGTACTTCAAAGAGTGCATGATAACC
Organism: Mycena rebaudengoi; assembly: GCA_029282285.1. Taxonomy (NCBI): domain Eukaryota; kingdom Fungi; phylum Basidiomycota; class Agaricomycetes; order Agaricales; family Mycenaceae; genus Mycena; species Mycena rebaudengoi. The sequence continues at coordinate 11,974 of JARJCX010000186.1, read as the reverse complement.
CTCGTTTGTTGCTTTCTCCTTCTGTGTCCCCCCTGCATCACATTTTCGACACATATGATTACCTTTCCCACCAATGTGTGACGAGATCTCGCTTTGCATCGGATTATCTGAAGGTCCTCCATTTACATGAATACAGACACGTGTGATTTGTCCCGTCTCATCTTCTACTTGTACAGGATCGATGTGGGTTTTCCTTGATCCCGTGAGCCGAGGAAACACTGAGAAGAATACCACTTACTCGACCGCAGCCTTGAAGTCTACAAACTGTTCCGAGATGCTGGCATTGGGTGAAGTTGAGATAAAATGCATATGGAATTCTTGTTGAAGCAGCCGTCGAGGCAAATTCCGGTGTGTAAGATAGGCATTCCAATGCTTGTTCCACGATTTTGTGCGATTTCCCGATACATCATCACCAAAATAATCAATGTTGATAACTGCAGTATAAAGGATAACCGCCTGCAATCTTGCGCTTGGGGTTTGGCATACGATTGGGATATCCAGATTTCAGCGCTGCAGCTGAGGAATAAAGTGAACTACAAGAAAATCAAATTTCGGAACAAAATCTGACCTGACCAAATCGGGACACCGTCTGAATGCTGCAGAGCCAAATAATTGTCCTGAAAATCATCGGAACATACAAGCGTTGTTTCTTCATCAAGTACAACTGCCTTTCCCTGTCATCCACGTCAGTTGTGGAAGCACCAGGATTAAACTTGAACGAACTTCATTATCAAACAAAACAGAGAATGCATCGGCATGGACTCGACCCCGGAACATGACCCAACGAATGGGAATTACGAAGTTCCCATTTTTGAGGCGTGTGAGTTCGTTGACATAATAGTGAGCTGCCCTGGCATCATACATGGGACTCAACACGTCGAGGGTCCATTGTTTTGCGCCACTTCTGAGCATGCCAAATTTCACGGATTACGCCATCCTCCGGAATTTCTGGATAAACTTGGAGAAGCTTGCGGATCGTTGGATTTGACCAGTCCTGTTTAAGTTATATTACCCTCGTCACTTAGCTATAAGTGTACCCTTGAGCAAACTCACATTTGCGATAATTGCTCTCGGATCATTCATAAAGAAAATATTGCCTTGCACTGACTTGCAAGGGATTGATGGAATTCCGCACTCACCCCGAATTTTCTTTTGTACTAGGCGTAACCGGTCGAAAGAAGGAACATCCTTGCAACCAGCTTCCTTGAGAATCCAGAGAAACACTCGCATCAGTGAACTTGAGATACGCAGACGAGGTAGATTGTCGAGAGTGTCAAGGAGAAAAAGCTTCAAGGATCAGAGGAGGGGATTAATGGTTTGTTTCTCAAGTAGATGGGTACATACCAATCGAGATGGATAGGGGAACCACTCAGAAGAGGTGGAGTCGGAGTTGAATTCTCGTCCAGTTTGAATATTCTCAGGTTCTGGATCATCCAAACCTGGAAATATAATTATTATACTGCGGACGACATTGGCCTTGGCCAGAGAGTTGCATCGCAGGAGCTGTGCGCCTCGAATGGGTGACCGAAACCAAAGCGGAAGACGTTTCCGCTTTGGAAGCGCCCGTGTCATGTGACGCAAACGAACCTCGACCCGGCCTGAAGTCGACACTCACCTGCGTTGCGCATAATCTCGCTCAAGAAGTCCTCGTCCTCGTCCTCTGCAAGCATTTCGTCGGCCAAATCCACACCCCCGAAGCCGAGTTTCCTGGCCGCTGCCTCAGGATCCAAGAGACCAAAAGATTCGGCTTCGGCATGCAGGTGCTGGTGTCGGACTCGCTCATCGCCAGTATCATCTCCAGCAGTGAATTCTGCTCCGTTATACTCATAATCCCTCCACATCTCGGCTTCTAGTCCACCTGAAGCTCTGCTTGGGCCATCCAAATGTCGTGTTGTGATGTGGATGTTGCGCAACTCCGATGTGGAAGCTTCAGCTCTGCGCTCGTTCTCGAGTACTTCATATGCATGTCTTGCATCTTCGGCCACTTGTAGAGCTTTCAAATGCTCAACTGAAGTCAAATGTTGTTTCGCGTTCCTCGCCGCCAGCCACCTCGATTTACAAAGCTTGCAGTGAACTTGCAGTTTGTCCGTGCTGTACAGGAATTCTGATGGAGCCGTCAACGTCTGTTCTGAGACTTCCAAGCCTCCCAATTACCTTCCTCAAGAAGTTTCGCTTTCGGTGGCATTGGTCGAGTCTCAAGAGATGCAAGTTACTCAACCCTGTGTTACGAGTCGAAGCTAGACTGGTGTCAAGGATACGAAGTAGGCGCCAGGCAGCCAAGCCCTTCAAAGCTTAACTTGAAACCACTTCCATTCCATCGGCCCCTGCCAACATTCTCGATGCGGATAGTCTTCATGATATAACCCGAGGGCAATCTCTTCGACTCTCATCTGCTCCCCCATGTCTTCCCCCAGCCCCAAGAAATCTAGCAACGACACAATGGAGGATATCTGGGAGGCGATGCAACAAAGCTCCCCGGTTCGACCTGCAGCATCGAAGAAGAGAGCCTGTTCCAAAGCAGAATCCGACAACGAAGTCGACGGCGAACACGAGAAGGATGCCGACGACCACAAGAAGGATGCCGACAACGACCATCCCGCAACCGGATCGGTAAACCCAAACATTGCCGGAGTTCTCATGAACTACGCCCAACGCAAGCGCCTCCGCCCCAAGCAGAAGGAAGAGGTGAAGGATTTTCTAACGGTAAGTCTCTTCAAGGTCTGTCGGAGATCCTGACTAACCTTCCATCAGGACCCTCCTTCACTCCGAGAGGCCAAAGCCTTCGTGCAAACCTTCCACCTCACCAATATGATCAACAAAATCATCGTCGCCACTCCACCTTGGACCGTTTCCGAGGACCTCACTGTGTGTCCTCTTCCTTCTTCCTTCCCGTCCTCTCCTTGATCTAGTGCCAGAAAAACATGTACAGCTATGCTGCGGCTATCTTGCTGTCAGCTAAACTTGCCGCGTACAAAGGAAGCACGCCCAAAACTATTCTCTATGTATGTGTTTTCTGCCTCCACATTCAGTCGCTCATTGTCATTTGTGCTACGTCCAGGCCATCTTGAAGAAGCACCGTTTCGATCTTCCCCCGGGGATTGAGCACAACCCTGCTGAATGGGGCAAAGTGATCAAGGCAGTACAGTATGTGTTCACGCAGTTGCGATCGACCTTCAAGAAGATGGTTTGTATTACATCTATGTCATCTTATCGTCTCTTGCTCACATTAAATATACAGATCGGCAAAAGTTACTACAGCAATGTGAAGAAGAAGACGATCTCCAAGAAATCTAAACGGAAGAGCATCTTCGAGCTCACACAGTCCCTCGTCGAAGGTACCCAGTGCGAGGTAAATGTTGTTCTTTGTTCGCGTGTCGCTTTCATGGTGAGCAGCCAATCTTCTTCTCACATTTGATGGTGTTTTAACATTTGTGAATGGTCTGTAGCGTCGCTCTTTCATCGTGGATTCAAGCCCCACATTCTGGGACACCGTCGACAGAGACCTGGCGAAGATCCGCACCGAATCCAAAGGAGATGCAAACAAGATTCTAAGGTGCGGTTTTTTGTTTCATGTTCATTCACACCTCATGATCACTTCAGAGCCTTCCGCCACATCCTCAAGAAGGACCGCGCTGACCATGGCACCGACGACTACCAACTCGAGGAAATTGTCGATACCTTCCAGCAGGATGTCGACGAGGTGGTCAAGGCCACAGCTCTGGCGAAGAAAGAGGAAGACAACGAGAGCGAAGAAGAGGGAGAGGAAGACGAAGAGTAGATAACTAACGCATACTAGTACCGTACGGGCTAAATATCATTTGATTTCGAATTTTTATTCGTTTGATTCACCGAGCTTGAGAGAAAGTACACATAAGGTCAGGCTCATGGCTGACAGCACCAGGCCCATTCGGCTTCCAGCTGAAGGTGGCTACAGCGTGGCACTATTGCGGATTCAGCTGGCCACCACCTTTCAGACTGCTGGGATCCAGCCGCCACACATATATATCTGACACGTCGCGTCCAGCTGGTGACCACGTGTCCACCAATTGGCGGTGTAAATTTGATGAACGTCAAATGTATGGAAGTTGTTTAGAAGTTCAACAAACGAGGTACGAGTTAGATCTGTTGACTCGGAAGGAGAAGTAATATCTACGATTGCAGAGGGAAATCTAGTGGACAGGCAAGCACAGCATTGACCGAGATTTTCAATATGCAGCGGATTAGCATGATCCCAAGCCAGCGCCCGCAGCACAGTATTGGGCCAGTTTAGAGTAGGGTAGTGCGACACTACGGTTTGCCGGAGAGACTTGGATGAGATCTCAAAAGTGATCGGATACTTTCTCATTGGCGATTTTAAATTTAGGTCTCATTAATTATTATATACAGACCCCAAATATCCAAGGCGCTTTCAAGAGGATGGTTCTCGGCGGACTGCAGAAATACCCCTTCAACACAAACTTCGGGAAGTACCGAAGAGACAATCACATGTCCTGGACACCGGCTAAACGGTGCGTCCAGGAAATGTCGCGACGCGCTCTCTTACTAGTGCGCCATTAAGAGAACCCAGCCAAGGTCTACAGTCATCATGCAGCATGATTTCAGAGGGCAATTGGGGGTTAAAGGTTTCAAGCAACCTGCGGTTGTCTTTTTGGTCGGACTTTGACAGTAGACCAACAATTGAGATTCGTCCACACACACAATTGGAGTCTGCATATTCAATACACACCGGCGGGGTGAGTCTTTATCAGTCTATCTCATGGCTTCTGGTGTCGGGACTCCCATGGTTAAAGACATTAATATTGAGAAGGATTGCAGTAACATGATTGCAACGCTTTCTGCCAGAAGCCTTACTCAGGGCTCAAAATTGAAAATGATAACGGGGATGATGACTAGATACACAACTCATTAGTTGCTCACTTTGTAAAGTTTTCTTGCAATTTATGCTTTCTTTACCACACAAAATTTATCAGCTGAAATGAAGGACAAACAGACTAGTTTTTAAATCTGGAATTTGTATCCCTCGAAGTCAACTTCCATGAAGGCCTCATCAATTTCGACCCTGCAACTGTTACCTGTGCGGAACCTTTAACTGAATTAACTCCGGTCCCTTGAAAATTAGGTAGCATAAACAATTAGCGCATGAATAAGGGGATTTGATCTTGGTTTCAAATGGCGAGCTAACGAGCACGTCCTGACACTTCCTCGAGCAAAATTTTTTAGCCGGCGCTTGCGTCGAATCAAGGCTTCGGGAATTTCCGGAGATCGTGCCAACAACGATCCTCTTAAATTGAGTTGTCAAGGTTTTCTGAAACAGCTGTAATGAGCGCGTCGTTGTTGATTTATTGATGTGTCCATTCTCCGTAAAATGTTCCGGGAAGCTACTCCCTATGATTGATCGCAAAATGCTCAGCAATTTTTTTACCAGAAAGTTCTGGTTTCCATTGGAAACCGGGTTTCCAAATAGAATCCATAAGAAACGAGCGATGGAACATTTTCCATCGATCACACCCCTCGGCTTGGACGAATTTGAATTGCTTTATAAAATTAAGGTCGCTGCACATCCACGCCCAATGTTGACTTCCGCTCTCCAGATATCAGGCTACCTCCGTGCATCCGCGTACTCCATCGCGTTCTTCGAGTAAGTGCGTTCTGAGCCCAGCCAGGATTCACTGACATATGTTACGTTTTAAGCTACTTGCAAACGCTCCCCGCCGAGTACCGCCTGTATTCACGGCAGAAAGGACCTTTCAAGCTTTCGTGCGTACCTGCGTTCATTCCGGCATCCGGCAGGGAGGAACTAACTGACATACAGTACGGCGTGCATCTTGTTCATTCTAGTGCACTACCTGGGCCTTGCGTCCATTATTATCGGGAACACGGGCTTCTTCTACCACGGGTTCACCGAAGCATCGTGCCGCCGCTATTACTGGCTTGCACCGATATTGAAGCGTGCGTCGTAGCCGGAAGGAACCCCTTTGTGTCGATGCTAAACGCCTCATTGGCGACAGTGTTACTGTACATGACGTCGCAGGCGGTCCTGGGTCTCCGGTATGTGCTCGGGTTGACTTAGCATTCATCACTGACCTACGACTGGGCGACAATAGAACATACGCTGTATCGCGTAAGTCACCGCATGTCCTCAAAATGTTAGTTGTGCTGTACATTCTTGCCACAACGGTGTGCCCTCCGCTCGTTTGAGCTTCGTGCACAAGCTCATAGTCCGTCTGCAGGCCGAGTGCATCTCTTCGTTTTGGAAGCGCATCCGTGAGTGCCCATCTTTTGGATTGTGATCAGAAGGGGCTGAAACATTACCGTTAGCATCCCATTCCAACGTATGATTTCTTGCCATGCTTCGCATTTTCAACTTTTGCTGAGCCTCGATAATTTTAGGGCAAGTGAGTATCGTGGTGCTGGATTCGACGGGCTGGGTTCACTTACCCATTCTTCACAGCTGCACTTCGGGCAACCCGCCTGGTGTCCACCTCGCTTCACTCTACTACGTCGGCTGGCTGTAAGTTGATATTCCATCTGCCGAATGCAGTATAATGACGACATGCATGCTGCGGCAGAACATTTGACGTCGTGACCATGCTGATCTCAACCGCATACCTGTGGAAGTTCTCTGGCAAAAATCGCTTCTCGTGCGTATTTATCCCTTTGCACGCGTGACACTGACGCCAGCGCCGCAGGCGGAGTCAATTCGGTAAAATGATGTTGGAGGACGGCATCGTGTACTTCATTGCACTGAGCGGTATGTCCAAGTCTCCTGTCTACGATAGGTAGGTTCAATTCAATGCGTGCAGCGATGAACATCGTGAACATTGTTTTCTACAACAACCCAATCACGGCCGTGCAGGCGTCCGCGTGAGTTTCTCCCACTTTGCAGCTGGGGGCGTGCACGCACCGTGATTGATGGCTGTGAACAGGGGGCCGCTTGGATTCGCGTTCACGATGATCTTCAGCGGGCGCTTCATCCTCAACCTCTCCGGTGCGTTGGCCGGCTGGTGCTGCTGCGGGTCAATCAACTAACATCCCTCGTGAAGAATACGTCCGCGACGGCATCTCGGGCGAGCAGTCTTCGTCGCGCACACCGGTCGGCCCGGCGTCGCACCATCGCGGGTTCCGTGCTGGAAACCAGCTCGCGTCGGTAAAGGAGCAGGACGGGGGACTCGTCGTGAAGGTCGTGCAAAATGTCCTCAAGCGACATGGGGCGCGACGGTGATGCGGAGACGAAGAGCGGCGTCAACGGGCCGTCAGGGTGGGATGAGGGAAGGATGGCATGACGTCCCACTGCTTCCCTTCATCTTTCTTCGCCGCGGGAGCATTTCTTTACAGTTTACGCACACGCGGATGAGATTCCAGAAGCACTGCAAACTGAACCCCCCCAGAGAAGTCGCCGACGGGCGGCGACGGCCGAAAATTGGATTTTGGGAAGAACTATGGCGGTCTAAATGTACATTTATTCGGCCACAAGAAAGATCGGTGATTTCGGACTTACCGCGCAAAAGATAAGGGTTTTGATGCCTTCCCCGCAAATTGATGGATAATCAGTGCGTTCAACTTGCGGGGAAAATGGTGGCTGCAAGATATTTATAGGTGTCGCCGCATTACGTCGGCCGCAAGAAGCCGCAAAGATATGCGCAAAACACCACTTCCGCCTGTTTGCAGATCGATTGGAGGGCGTACAGGTGAATGGGCGAGACGCGATCGGTGAATAGACGGTGCGCGGGGATGGTGAGCGAGGCGCTACGGAATGAGCGTGCCCGCGGATACGTCCAGAAGGACGGGACCTTGTCGCGGGAAGGACTCCCGGGTAATCTTGGAAAATGGCGTGTCGTCCGATATTGGCGGTGTGGCGAAGAGCGGATCTGAAACTAGGGGTTAGGATACCATTAAGAATGCCTGAATAGTTAATTCCGCACCTTGTAGATATATGGCGCTTATTATCAGATAGTGGCGAAATTCCAATGACTTCCTCACAAGTTTTCCAGTATCTTGATCTTGTTCGAGACGGCTAACAAGCAGGTCTCGTATCTAGGAGGCTGCCCTACCGGTCTGTACCACAGAACAGGTGGCTATGTCTTGGAAAGCCACTACCCCAGCCATATCCTAGTAGGTTCCAAGACATAGCCACCAGTTCTGTGGTACAGAACAGTGGGGCAGCCTACTAGGGTACAGCCGATTTTGCGGAGTCTCTGTAGGGGCTTTGATATCTCACTTTTTCGATCCAAATCTTGTATGGTGCACAACTACCGGAGTTTTGTCACAGAGATACCCGGAAAAGTGTTCTTAGGATGAGCAAGGTACTCCATCCCTTTCTGACCATGAAGATGCGTTGAAAATGAGTCGAAAGTGCATCGGACACTGAGAGCAGTAAAAACAGTGGCGCAGAACTTGGAGAACAAGAAGACACATCTTCCCAGTGTATTCGACGTGTCTCCAGCTCAATCTGGACTCATTTTCCTGATAAGAGTTCTCTGTGCTATATTAATGCTTTGGAAAATCTCAGGCATGCAAGAAAAGAGGGTTCATAAACAAAAAAGTATGAAAAGTGTGACTCCGGGCCTGATGCGGATTTGTAGGCCACATTCCAAGGCCCCATATTGGAGTGTGGCCTATAAAACTATACAGTGCACCTTTATGAACCTTGAAGATGCTTGGGACAACATACCGGCACTCCCCGACCCTGCGTCTCTTTGTCATGGGGTCTACCGTTTTGTACACCTTTCCTTGCTGATCTGCAGTTTTTGCTCTTGTTTCAAGGTTTCCCGGTGTTTTCCTCCAAATCATATCATTTGGTGCAGTATAGCACGTCTATATAGCTACTATATCAAACTGACAGAGGTCCCTGAGCACTCGAAATCTCAACAGCAAGAGGATGGGTGAAGATTACTTAATCTGCAATAGCGACCGGGTCACGCGTAATAAAAATATAACGAATGGCCTATACACTACATTCAGGCACTGCGAATCGATTTCACTTAGTTTAGAGGCAAACGAACAAAAATTGAGGGAGATAGAGGGAAATAAAAAAAGCTATCAAAATTGCGACCCAACATGGGCACAAGTTCGGACTTTTCGGATGATCGGTTTCGGTCGGATCTCAATATCTTGAATTTGATTCGCTGGCTGTTTAACTTCATTCGGCTTTACCCCCTGGAAGGATAAACTTGAATCGCCGTGCCGGCGCTTTAATCAATCAACTTGATTTCTTATCTTCTTTTCTTTCTCTGCTTACTGGAGCCGGCGGACTGCGAAAAAAACCTTGGATTCAGGTGTAGGTAAGTCTAACAAATTCACTCTCTTTTTCCCTCTTTTTTTCTCTTTTTCTCAACTTGAAAAACTTGAATTCCTCGCCGTAACAACAGACATAAACCATAAGCCAGCATTTTTATGATGGATGGATGGCGGCGATGGCGCGACGACGGGTGGGAGGCGGGGCGCGCAGCGCCACCCCCATCCCACGCTCTCCCACCCACCCCCAGCAGTACCAAAGACAGTATTCATTGAAAGATATCTGCATGTAAATCCATGTAAGCCCTGGGCAAACATTCTGGCCAATAACTATAGGTGGGATAAGGCCTATTATCCCACCTATTATTACTGGGGTATAGTGTGATTTACAGGTGATTTCTGCTCCTGCTACGTTCCCAACACTGTAAACGAATACAAGTTGGATTGCAGTTCACGGCGCTCGGAATCTCGAGCTCTCCAACAGTGTCTATATCTCAGTGGTGGCCATTAAGGCTTAATCTTTGGTCGGCCGGAGCCTTAAGGCTTAGGTGGGGTTAAGGCTTAGGGCTTAAAGGATAATTAAGGGCTTAAATCTATTTTAGGAAATATCTGTATATAGTACAAAAAACAGTATTTCGGGCAGGCTGCACCTTGTAGTAAATTATAAAAACATATCCAAGGTAGGTACTTGTCGCTGGACTCCTCGATCGATTGCACTATCATCAAACCGAGCATCCCGCTTTGAATCGCTCACGGTGATGGCCGACGCCACCTTTGCAGTCTCGAAGCGACTTTTGTTTTTGTTTTTGCCCCTGCCGAAATGGTCTTCAAGACCCATGGCAGAGGAGACAAGGTGCAGAATTTTTTTTCACGAGTACCGGATCTCTAGCTCGGTACTACCCGCCCGAACTCTTAAGCCTTACCAAGTTTTGGACCAATCCATTAAGCCTTATCGTAAGGGCAGCATAAGGCTTAATTTTTTTTTTAAAGACTTATCCCTTAAGCCACCACTGCTAGTATATCTGTTCAGTATTGGCTGCTGATCGCCCTAGGTACATGATTTCTCCACAGATCCCATTGGTTCTGGCGGCGGAATTTGCGCTGCACGGGAGAAGCAGAACATGTGGCAACTCAGAGCGAGATCCTGGCAAGTCCCTCAGACTTCGGTGGAGATCCGGGATGCGTGGACTGTCACCACGTAATGAGCGCGGCGAGCGGAACTGACTCGGGAGACGAGACTGTCAGATCCTCTCGTAAACTCGATGCACCTTTCAGATCATCTGGCAGGTGAGAAACTCCGACTCCCTCGAAGGCACTGTTACGTTCCTGCCTCTTCTTGGTGGAGCAATTGTTCTTGACCAAAAACTCCGCGTCGACGGCGAGGCTTAGTCCCGGAAGGCAGTGTATCTGACAGATATCTGATGAGGATATACAAGATGCAACTCACACATTTATCTGATGTGCGGCACATTCAGTTGAGTTATGTGTGCCGCACACTTTCCCGGCTACTTATGTGACGTACTTGGCATTACGTTTCTCCCCAATGCGGATGGATTACATGTAGCAGCAAATTTTCATCGTCCTCTCCTTACCACCACCACCTTGACCACCACGACTACCTGCGACGTTGCAAGTCCTCCAAATGTCCATCTGCCTCAGGCCATCGACGCACAGCGATGAAGACCAGGACTTCATAGAAAATCTATCGGGTCGTGTTCTGATGGGATTTTTGAGCTTCGTACGTCGCACCCCGCCGTCGGATATCGCTGGGTTAAATTTTGATTCTGATATACCCATGTCAGCAGAACTCGCTGCTTTTCTTGCGATAGATTTTTCGCCTTCGCCGGACCTCACTTCCCTCCCATCATGTGCTCCTTCCTACGCGAATACAATCGGCCAAGGCGCTAACGAGTACTTTTCGGGGCTGAATACAGTCTCGGATACCGGCCCAGGTTTCTAGGCGACAACCTCCGCAGCTTCCCTTGCGGAGGCGGTCCCCACCCCCCCCCCCTGCATCCCTCACCTTTGCCCCCCGTCCCACTTCCCCTGCTATGCGGCCCAATCCCACCCCTAAAGCGCGGCGGGCACGGAAAGTGGTGGACGACCTAACATCATTATCTCACCACGCGCGCGCGCCCAGACCAAGCGCGCAAGGGGAGTTCCGGACGCGGGACCTACTGGGAAAAGACCCAAAAACAAGATAGTACGTGTTTTTTTGAACCTTGGCGCGTCATTGTGCAGTAATGTTCGTCACGAAGTCCTCTATTTTTGGCAGCTCTGCGAATGATGGAACCTCAAATAGTCTTACCGACATATTGATGTCGCGTAACTATCACAAGTCAAATTACATACCTTGAAAAGCCTTAGGCACCTACTGAAGCGCGGGTGCGGCAGCATGTTTGGTTGGTCCTTACAGATTTGGGGCAGTACACGCAATCAACACCCTAACGGCACAAAATACGCCGCATCTCACTGAATGTGCCGCATCTTACCAGAATGTGCTACAGGTGAACTGGATGTGCCGCACATCACATGAATGTGTGCGTTACATCCGCTGACATGGGTATATCAGAATCAAAAATTAACCCAGCGATATCCGACGGCGGGGTGCGACGTACAAAGTTCCGAAATCCCATCAGAACGCGACCCGATAGATTTTCTATGAAGTCCTGGTCTTCATCGCTGTGCGTCGATAGCCTGATATAGAGGGACATTTGGAGGACCGGCAACGTCGCAGGTA